>JBBMOI010000001.1:3060000-3137500 GCA_038088405.1 Porites divaricata | reverse complement strand
AGTATTTGCAGCCCAAAACTTCACCGGCGAAAAATGTCTGATTAGTCGTCGCGCGACCACGTGACATTGCCAAATTCAAAATGGCGGCAATACCTCCATACTTTGTTTATTCCAGTGGAAAGAAGGTTAATTGCGGCTTAATATGAGTTGTAAATGCACATCGGATATTTTTAGAATAGCCTAGACTTTTTATTATCCTTTTTCACCTATTCCTATGGGATTTGTTTCCTGCGATGCTCGCGATTTGGCCGGTTTTCGGGATTCAACTTCGGATCACGGAGGACAACAATGTTTCTGAAAAAAGCAGGGTCACCAGGAAGAACGGCGTTTGTTCACAGCTCAATGCAGCAGATAAATAAGACACTATAGGTCCTTTGAAATTGCTTAGACACCTGGTAGTTATTTTATTATTTTTTTTTTCCTTGAAAGAGTCCTGAAAGGTAAAGCAAAAATACTTTTTCTCCAGCAACACTTTCCAATTTACAAAAAAAAAGCGTGAACACGAGCTAAATGAACTTTAGTGTCTGCATTCAGTCTTTTCATTGAGAACCGGTGCAATTTTAATATCAAAACTTTAAAGCCGTCTTTAAAGAGAACTTTGATTCAAGTGTTAGTTGAAAAAATACTGATTATATTTTTTCAGTACATGAAGGTTAAAAAAGTGATGCATAAGTCTAAAGTGCTACAAAGGAGTAAAAACCCAGATATCTCCATAAATAAATTTTGTTGACACTGTCAGGGACATGTGCTTTCCTTGAGTACACATTTTTTCGTTAAAAAATCTTGTTTGTGAGGCTGCACTTTGTTTGATGCAGGATCAATCAATCTTTTCTGAAGAGAAATGAAAAGTAAAGTATGTTAACATGTCAGATACTTAAACACTGCCTTAGCCAACAACTAAGAAGAAACTGAACTTCAAATCAAAAAACAAAGTGAAAGCTACTTCACTGTGAAACAACAACCACTTCAAATATATATCACATTAAATTCATGCAAAATGTAGACCTGATGAGAAGTTTATAGGAATAGAAACAAACGATAATTACAATGAAACTATAATTTTTGAATGAGATCTGTGAGTGTCCTCTCATAATTCTGACAGAAGATCAAAATTGGAAACTGCACATCCTACACAACTGCATTCATCAACATGATCCAACGAAAATTTAATTAAGACTCAAAGTTTACTTCAAGCTTTACACTCCTGTAAGTTTAATTTGTGATGATGTTTTTTTTCCTTGGAAAGAGCTTTTGAATACATAGTAGCACGTTAGCTCTGTCATTCATTTTATAACTTGGCTCCCAAAAAATTTAAGCCAAAAACAATGCATATAAAAACAAAAGCATTCACAGAAAAATTACCCTGTTCTTCTCCTTCCAGGATCCAATTTTCAAGCAAAGAAGCACCCCCCCCCCCCCCCCCCCGTGAAAGCCTTGTGTGTAAAAGTTTTTAGTAATCCCAAGCCTAATTTATGAGCAAAATGATCAAAACTTCGATCCTTCAATTATAAAATTGCACGCACTTGTGCACATTGTAAACAGAATTTTTTTTACAAATCAACATGTTGCTGGACCTATCGAACTGTAGCTCCAAGACGGTTTAAGCATTTTAATGAAAACACTCTCACATTTTCTCATTCGACAGTTCGGATAAAACTCAAATTTCTGTAACATACAAAGCTGTAATAATGTGCAACAACAATGAAATGTGCACCGATCGACAAAAAGACGTTACGAACTACGCACTTTAGAAAACTGCTGCAACCCGGCCGCTTTCGATCCACTAGCCACAAGACAATTTACACAGCAAGACAATGGCTAAGAACATTTCTTTTGTACCGAGTGACATGAGATTAAGTTGAACCAAGCGTAAGCTTATTTTTCTGCCATAAACAGTGTAAACACACGGAGATTTAGCATCTAAATATAATAGTTTTTCGAGCAACAAAGTACAAGCTAAGTCATATTAACAAAACAAAGCCCAAAAATGTCTGTCCCTCTACTTTTTTTTGTTGAATCCGTGATAGGAAACTCGAACTAAACAACAAAAAACATTTTGGGTAGCGTTGTAATACGCTCTTCGATCAACAGTCGAATGTTGTCGAATGTTAAAGTCGGATTATGACACAAAAACGGGATACACATTTAACAAAACTGTCGCTTCCGTGCCACTCGGTACAAGCTTATTTATATACCAAATCAAAGCCCAATGATTTTTCTTCCACTACTTTATAACTTCTTTTTGTACCGAGTGGCACGGAACATGCAGTAAACAAAGAGAGTAAAAATTACCCACCTTTTCGGCCTGTCTTCCACATGCAAACCAGCGATCTCAACGTCAACAAAACTGAATCAGACCATGCCACTGCGATTTTTCGCCAGTTCCAGGACGCTATATTCTCTAGAGAACACATCTCCGTCAAAACTTCGACCAAAATAATTTTTGATCTCTTACAGTGGCAAGAAATCGCAACGTTGTCACTGCCAAAAAAAAGCTGCCATCGCTTCTTTCATCTCAACCATTCTCGACCCCAGTGCTTACGGGTTTGGAAATGCGCCCGTAAGCTCTGGGAAACTCTGCGCCGGAGTAGCCAAAATCTGGCTATTTGGGCCTCACAGCGCGTGCTCTTTGATCCAACCCAAACGGTTTGCTTATATCTGCTTCATCGCTAAGTGTTTTGTTGCTTCGGTATTAGAACTGAAGAAATTCAGTTAACGGCCGTGAAGAATTTTCAGGTATCCAAGGCTCTCGTGGTAGCTGCTGAGAAATTACCGTTAAACGTTCCCAATCACAGATTTGAGACTTGAAGTTTGCGTATGCTTGGCAGTTGATTAATATTTCTGTGGACTACTTCACGAGGCGGTAAGTGAAACCTGAATGGCTTGTTAAAATAAACGTATCGAAATTCCAATAAAACTTTCCAAAATATGAATTTAGCGTCCTTTTATTTATGTTTGTTCATGAACATTAACACTTCAGCGAAGCTGCTTTGAAATGTGATATCGTGGGAAAAGAAGAGAACTATAAGTATCTAGTCGCATTATTATATTCTTATTTTATTTTTTCGCATTCAAATCTTTTTCTGGTTCACGGTTCAATTTTCGATATGTAGCTAAGCTATTTTATTTGAAAATTGGAAAATCCAGTAATTCTGCCTAATTAGTCGTTCAAATGTTGTTTTGGAATCGCTGATATCAAGAATCGGCCGGCCGTGTTTACTTCAACATGTCTAGGGAAAAACCCGCTCACACGCCAGACACGCCGCACGTTCAACCGCTCTCGTGCAAACTTGAATAGACCAATCAGAAACACTTTTATTGTTTTTTGCTGAAACCAATCAGAGACAATCTTGCCTCCAGGGTTCCCCAGAGCTCTTGATCCCTCTCCTCTACATGCGCAGAAGAGCTCTGGGTCGAGATTGTCATCTCAACAACATTTTGCGGGCATTTTTGCCACGGAGCCAATGACATTGCCCGAAATCGATCACGTGCCATTTTTTGCAGAGCATGCGTAGACATTTTTCGCCGGTGAAGCCCAAAACAGTTGAACGATATTGCGCATGAGCTTCGCCCCACCCCACTCCCCGAAAAAATATTGTCCAGAAAAATTTGAATAAATAGATTAATAAATAACACACATAACAACAGCAAGTGTCTATGTATCAATTTTAAGTTAAAAAAACGAATTTACCGCCAAGGTACAGGCCGTTTTATAGAAAACCTATTTTTTTTATTGATCTACAGAATCTGCAACAACAGAGGAAATCCGTGATCTATATAACGAGCTGGACATAATGACAAATGTGGGGTACCACCCAAATCTTGTGAACTTGCTTGGAGCCTGCACACAAGACGGTTTGTACCATCTCTTCACTCTTCAATTGAATTCGTTTACTTTTGCCCCAGACTACCTTTGTACTCTTTTTTTTAATGAAGAAAATTCAAAATGGCCGCGGTTTCTAGATATTGGTCATGTGGGATTGTTACGTAATTCCATGTCGTGTGACGTCGCCAGCTGTAAACCGAAAGACCTAATCACGGTGAAAGGGACAGAGAAAATATTCCGCGAAAGTCTTCTGAATATGATTTATACTGCTTTGGTCATATTCAGTTTTCCTAATAACGCAACTTGTGATGAATAGCCCTTCCATTGCAAGTAAATGGAGATATATTACTTACTGGCGATGTTCCTTTTTTGTCTTCCGTCAGGTCATCTACTTGTGGTCATAGAGATCGCTGAAAATGGCAGCTTGTTAGAGTTCTTGAGAAAATCACGAGAAACTAATCAAAACTACGAGAATATCCAAGGAACCGTGCTGACGTATGATACAAAGTTAAGGATTGCTACTGACGTTGCAAAAGGAATGGCACATTTGGCAAATGGCAGGGTATATTATGGACTGTTCACAGGCCCCTGTTTTCCCGTAAGATCGTTGAGATCGGGCGCTTTGCGTTACAGGCAGCCATCTTGTATGAATGTCAAAACTACTCAGGGGGTGAAGGGCGGTTTTTGACTTTCATCCGAGATAGCTGCACGTAATGCAAAGCGCTCGATCTCGCCGATCTTACGGAAAAATAGAGGACTGTGAACAGTCTAGGTATATTAGAGCTTTTATTATCTGAATCTCGTCGGGGTTGGCAAATTGAATATTAAAGAACATTAGGGAGTTTTGTTTTTCTTTTTTAACGTGTGTTCGTTTCCTTTCTACAGTGGATTCATCGGGATCTTGCGGCACGGAACGTATTGCTTGCTAAAAATTACGTCGCTAAAGTGGCTGATTATGGGATGGCCCGTGACATTTATGAACAGTTGATGTACAAAAAGGAAACGCAGGTATTTTTACGTCCACTCTTTTGATTATGCGACAGCTAACACCTCATTCCAAAGTAACGGCAGTATTGTTTTGTATATTTCATCTGATTACAGGCAAATAAGTCCTTTGTTCCCTGATTGCGTCTTTAGAATTCAAAAGACCTTTTTCCTTGAAACGAGGCATGAGGGCCAATTATCACGAAGATAATGAAATGACTACATTCACCATTTCCACCGAGACCACAATGCACCTTGTTTATCCCCCAAATTTTGCAAAGTTATTGCCTTTGATTTCTCCTGGGACGAATGTAATACACAGGTGAAATTGGAAACAATGGTTATGCAAAATTGGGGGGGGGGGGGGGGGGGGCGGGGGGGGGCGGAGGAGGGAGTGAACAAGGTGCATTATGGTCTTCGTGAAAATGATGAACTGAAAATTTTCCATCAGGTTGGAACAAGGTTTAAATTATTCCTGTTGCTCAGTTCAATGTCTTGTGTATCTATTTTGCCCTACAAAGTAGCTGAAGATAAAACAACTACTGTCAATCTATTCTCAATCAAAGGAGTCATAAAACAAAGTAACACTTACTGCTTCTTTAGAAATGTATCATCATAAGCTGGTTTTTACCTACTGGTAATTTTCAGAGTTATAATACACACATTTACTGTACCTTCCAGGGAAAACTACCAGTAAAATGGATGGCTATTGAGTCGTTAGAAACATACATTTTTACGACAGAGTCAGATGTGTAAGTTATTGAAATGTATATGGAGTTTTACGAGTCAATCTGTGTACTGTTCATACTTAATATAATAAAAAAGATGAAAGTCAGTGGTAACTTTTTAAGGCAGTAAAAATGCCGGCCTATAGATTCCCATTCTCTTGTTAATTAATTGCATCGTCATCATCATCATCATCATCATCACCACCATCATCGATCGTCACCGTCATCGTCATCATCATCGTTATCGTCAGCACATTGTCATCGTCCTCATCGTAATTATTACTGTTGTGTTTTGTTAATGATTTTTTTTAAGTAAAAGTAGCAAATTGGACGGGCTTTATATTCGTCAAGGTTTTGAATTTTGTATCTGTTTATCTCAAAGGTGGTCTTACGGAGTTCTTTTGTGGGAGATCGAGTCTGGAGGTATAAGTCATTTTCCCATTAGTTTGTCGACTTGTATATATTTTCCACAGACAAAAGGGCGAAAGGCGTTGATTGTATGATTCTTTTAAGTTTAGTTACCCAGTTGCATTTATCGTTCTTCTTCTTCTTCTTCTTCTTCATATTATTATTATTATTATTATTATTAATAGTTATTATGATGATTATGATTATGATTCTTTTATGATTCTTTTTGTTATTATAGTAATCATTACTATCTTTATAGTCATTTTAAAATCTTCCTTATAATAGGGCTCAAACCGTACGCTGGCTTGAGTACCACAGAACTGATTGACAAACTGAAAAAAGGATACCGACTAGAGAAGCCTGTTGGATGCTCAGATGCAGTGTAAGACCCACATTTTCTCAGTACAATTTCCTTTTCATTTATAATTCGTTTGACGCATGGAGGGGTGAAAATGGTCACTGACAAGAAGTTTTGACCGCGGTACATTCACATGCATTGGGAGCAGTGCACTGTTTCATGCCAAAAGACTGGGAGATTGGGTCGCTGACCGCCCTCTGACTTTGAGATGATTTTAGACAAATGCACACAATACGAAGAATGGTGGTAATATATACAACGCTCTGGATTGTGGGATATCTATTGGTATGAAAATATTCTTGTTTTGAATTGAAATTTTTAATATTGTTTTTTTAGATACCAAATCATGAGAGATTGTTGGGATCCTAATCCAAAAACAAGACCGACTTTTGATCAGCTGGTGACACGACTTGAGAATATGGCTCTTGAATCTTCCTGATATTATTATAATTGTTTTAGATACCAAATCATTTTAGACCATATTGTAATACAACTCCAAAGCAATGGCAAGGCTGACTTCTAATCATCGGTTATTTCCCGGCTAGGAAAGAGGACTAACATTTCCTAATATAAAGCTCTGATTAATAGGGATACTGGTGGCTGCCGTTGTTTTACTATTATTTACGAGAGTTTGAGAAACGGCTCCTTCCGGAGCGACGTGTACTGATTTAAAAAAAAGTGATATAATTCTTAGAATGCGTTTGCACATCCATTCACATGTCATCGCTGCTGACTTATGTTTTTAAAGTTGCTAAGAAAGTTTTTTCTATTTCTTGAAATATACTATGTATAAAGAGTATTTTGCAATTTGTTATTAAGAAAAGAGAGAAAACAAAATCTAGAAAAGTAGCTAGACAACCATTTCGGAGTCCCGATCACCATTAAAATAGCGTTTCGTTTAAACTTTCGGCGCTCCAAGTTTTAGTTTGAAAAGTATAAAAAACTTCGAAAGTGTTTCCTTCACCGTAAAAGAAATTAAAATGATTCTCCTTTAAAAGGATTCGACAAAAATGAGGACCAATTAAAAGAGAAAAACCTGATACGCTTATATAATGTTAAGTTATCTGTTGTCCAGAACACATGAAGTGGGCTGGAAAAAGGAAGCAAAGAAAAGAAAAGAAAAACGATGCACAGCTGTTTGATAGCTTCTCAAGTGATTATCAGCTCTTGCTTATTTAGCCAAAACGAAAGTTTTTTTTCATCACCTCTGAGTCCCATACGAAATGCAAACCGTCATTACGGTATTGGTGTCACGAATTCGTTTTGACTTTCGCCTTTAATGGCTAGTTTATTCTATTTAAACCCCTTAAAGAACTGACTATATATTTGGAAGATTAAGTTTAGTTATTATGTCCAAAACTGAGTGATTGAAAAAACAGAAGACCACTACTAAACCATGTAAGCCAACAGGTTTTTAGTACATTGTAGGCATTCTAGGGAATGAGTAAAGACACAGCAAAATAGACAGACAGATAGATTGACAGTTAGACAGACAGACAGACAGAAAAGAAAGCCTGCACCACTGACAGACAGACCGGCAGAAAAGAAAGACAACCACACTGACAGACAGACAGACAGAATAGAAAGAAAGAAAACAAAGGAAGCGAAGTTTTAAAGGAAAAGAACGCTGAGCCAGTATTAAGCGAAAATCGCTGTACAAAATGAAGTATCCATCACAGCCGAATTCTCCAAAAGCTGCCAATGGTGCATATGTAAGTCGTCGCACTAACATGTTTTGTCTGTTCTCATCTGCTGCAAACCATTTGAAGTCAGCTCTCTTTAACGGATACCTTTGACTAAGAGTATTTACTAAAACGGACACTTTAGAGTCAGTTCCTGTCGGTATTCAGTCATTTTCCTTGGTACTGTTTGAAGCGGACATGCACCTCCCCTAAATGTACACTTGAATTTGGTACCGCCGTTTTTCAGTCTTTTATTCGACTCTTTATAAGGCTGACACTCCCCTAAAACGGACACTTAGAGTCGATTCCTGCCATGATTCAGTTATTCTATACGCCTTCTCTCTATCAGGAGGACACATCCCTTCCTATTACAGTCAGTCGCTCACAACGGTATCCAGCGTCTTAGATAGAGTTGAATTTGTATTGGTAAAGTTATAACTGATGTAAATAATAATTGTAAAAAAAAATTAGAACATTAAAAATGTATTTTTTTGTTCGTTTGTTTTTAACCTCTGTTTATTTATTTGTGTTTATTTATTTTCTCTGGACTCATTTGATCATCTAGTTAGTGCGAGAGGAACCGTAATAATTCGATTTATCGCCCGGGAGCTTATTTACTTTTGGTACCTCAAGGGAGGTCGCTTATTCGAGACAGGTCGCTTATTCGGGACAGTTGAGAAACAACCGAATGTTCAAAACAAAACTTCAAAATGTACTAATGAGTTCACAAATTAATCTATATGACGTCGATAGCGTCAGTGTCTCTCGCATCAATTACTAGCCGAGCAGTCGCCACAAAATTTGAAGAAGAGATCATTCCTTTGAAGAATTTATGAACTCACATGGGCATAATGGTTGAGAAACTCAGACGAAGACCACTGTTTTTGTAACGTGGCATTACCGTTCGTTTGTAAGCAATTAAACGAAGATGAACCTCGGCTGATACGTACCCGTACTGAGGGTCCTAAGTAGGGTTTTTCAATCCCGTAATCCCGACCCAAAGTTTCTGGCAATCCCGTAATCCCGAGGGTTATTTTTGGCATCCCACCCTTCGCGCATACTTTCAATCCCGAATCTCGCCCCGTTTTCGCTTTAAAATCCCGAATCCCGTGCCTCAAATAAGAGAAATCCCGCATCCCGACAAACTTATTGGAGACCCTCCGTACTCTAATATTAGAATAGGAGAGTTTTTCGGAATGGGTGCGCTTAATGGAATAGGGGCGCTTATTAACAAAATCATTCAAAAGGGGGCTTATTCGAAAGGGGGCTCTTATCTCACTATTCCAGCTGATATTCACGGCATTCTGGCTCCTGAAGAATTTCTAAACTGGAAAAACCAATTCCCGTGTTTTCAAAAACACTCTTTCTAGACATTGCAATACCTTGCTGACCTGTTCGGTTGTATCTGAAAATATTTCGAAAATTTATAAGTGAAAGGCCAAGACAACTTCCAAAACACAAAAGTAAAAATTCATTCATACAGAGGTTAATTTTTACTTTAACCTTTGGACTAAATTTCCACTTAATAACCGTTGAGCAGCTTCAGAGACTGACAAGGGGCAGGAAAAGGAAGGCAGGGATTGAATCCACGTCCTTTACCACGCACGGTGTCAGTGGCGAATCCAGACCCTCAGATAAGAGGCGGGGGGAGGAGGCTAGTCATCCAGACCCTGAGATAAGGAGTGGGGGGGGGGGGGGGGGGTCTCAAATTTTTTTGGTGTTCTCAGTTAGGTCTTAAAATAAGGGAAGGCGGGTCCCACCCTTGGACCCACCACTGGGTGTGGCTATTGATTTTCTTTTTCGTCCGCTCATCTAACGGTTAACCAGTTATTTGAACTGAAATAACTATTCTTATTATAAACTCTCATAACATCTTCTCACGACGGACTGTTTACCAGAGTTCATTTATATTCCAGACGATTGCTCTTAAAACTGTAAACAAAAGACTAACATATTGGCTTCACATATAGCTGTCGATAAATATAGGAGGAGTGATCCGATCTGTATTGAAAACATATCATACTCGGAGACGGCATCACGCGATTCTGAAGGGAAAATGAATTGCATACGTAGGTCGTTTTTGTATGCTAAATTTGCTAATGACCTTTTAAGTAAACATATATATGAAATGAACTGTGAAATGAACTAACAAAACTTGCCGTGTGATTAATTGTTATTCAGCGATCTATCAGGATATTTGGTTGATTGTAAACCAAGAGCGGTTAGTATCATTCTTTCAATATCAGACATTCTTCGATGCTGCTTTCTATGGTCAGTCTGTCAAAAGTAAAAAGTTAGTTTTCTCTGGGAGTTGTTAGTCGTTTCTGTGGTATTCAGCTTGCTTCACCTAAGATGACCTGGCGGATATCCATGTTAACTTTGACAGTAATTTGTAGTATGTGGAACAAGTCTACTCTGTCGTGCAGTTGTAATGTCGGTAAGCTTACACTGATTCTTTATCCCGATGTTGACATCCGTAAGACGAGCTGTTATATATTATGCTATTTATTTTGAGTGCAAACGCTTTTTTTTTTTTTTACCTCCTTCTTTCGTTAAAATACTATCATTATTTTTATTTTGGTCACAGATTGAGTGATATTTAAATTCTGTCATTAGACGATCACTTTCACTATCATTATTTTTCTTTTTTCTGATTGAAGAGGGGTCTTACAGTATCCCGGGGTTTCAGGGTAGCTCTGCACGTTTTAAGGGCAACGTTGCTATTGCTCTTCTGGCATCAAGTAACTAGGCGACTTCTTTCCTCAAATAACAGTATACATTGTAGTTTGCATTCTGAACTAATTACAACTTTTGGTTGTTTTTCGCGCTCCAGTAGGCGCACGAAAACTTGAGTGTTGTGAAATCGATAGTTCGTTTCAATCAATGTTTGCTATTTTACTTTGCAAATGTTTATATTTAAAATTGACGTTCGAGATGTTGATAATAGGGACAACCGAGATTATATTAAGAGTCATAAGTTGAAAATTATTAGTGGGACTTCGTGGTTGGTCTGACTGCAAATGTAAATTAGAGATTAAGCGGAAAATTACTCAACAATAGTGTATTTACCAAAAAACACTATCCAGGTACACGATGTTGATTTGTGAAACTCTTTTAAAGAAAAGTAGCAAGAACTAAGATGAATTAGTTTATTACTCTGTCTAAATGAGCAAGAGGTTTCAATATGAATTATTTTACCTTTGTTACAGCAGTATTTTTTCGATATCATAATATTTGAAAATTCCGATCGAGAGTAAATCTCACAAGCTTTCTTCATAAAAGGGCTTGATTACACTGAGAGCTAATTACACTTGCTATAAAGTGGGCGGCACAAGCCATGGCGTAAGATTAACTTGTGTAACTTTTATAAATTATTTGTCTGCCTTCTGCTGATGACCAATAGGAACTAAAATATAAGCAAGAGGTCTAAGGACATCTCTTGCTCGAGCTGAGTTTGACGACTTCGCTATCGGCAGCCAAATCTAAGATCTCTTATACCAAGGGCCCAGAAGGAGTGGCGAATGGTACCTCGAAAAACGTGGGTCTCGGAAAATTTTGGCAGGATCTCGAAATCTCGGAAGCGTTTTTGATAAGTCTCGAAGTCTCGTTTTTGCATGGTTTGTATCTACTTTTTTTGAGTCTCGAAACTTTTTACCAAAGAGTCTCGGGCTCGGATTTCTAACTAGGATCTCGGCGTCTCGGCGAGTCTCGGATTTACCATTCGCCACCCCTCCCAGAGTGTGATTGACTGGCTAAAAGAGTGACTCTTAACGTACAAATGGAATTTATCATATTTACTAACTGCTCACTGCATTTATGTCATTCTTATAGCATCTTTGCATGAGCTTGGGATTGAGGATGGCCACATTCCTGATCAGTCGATGACAGCTTCTTCAAGACTGGATAATAATCACGGAGCTGGACGAGGAAGACTTAACCAGGGACCTACCGGTTCTCAGGGCACTGCTTGGTGTGCTGGGGAAACTGACAAAGATCAGTATCTGCAGATAGATCTCAGTGAGTACAGTCACCACAGTTTTTAAATCAGTGTAATAGCATCACAAAGCAAGGCTGGCGTGCACTGCAGGAATATAATTCGTTATAGAATGAGAAATTACACGGAAACTTCAGGATTTATTTTACAAATATTTCAGTGATACCAGAAACCAAACTGCCAGAAAGCCAAGTGAATGAATTCGTTCCCTTCAATTGATGAAAAGTCTATGAAATCCATATAAAATGAATGACTATATATAAGTTTTAAGTTCGTATATTTCGTCCATAACAAAATAACTCCATGCGCGATTACATTCAAGTTATAAATGAGATCTCGCCTTTTCATTATCTCGTATAATCTTAAAGGATAAGAAAATCATAGATCGCTCTGAGTTAGAACATCTTTAATGCAACATGTTTCGCTGCAGAGCTAAGAATCATGTCAACATTTTCAATTACAGTTTCTATATCTTATAGTATATACCTCGCGAGTGACTCACGTTGCCACACAAGGTCTGAATGACCCACCTGAGGTAGTAAACGGAAGCAACATTAACAGCTGGGTTAAAGAATATTCCCTGGAATATAGTTCTGACGCGAAAACATACAATGAATACTATTTCGATAAGGACTTAAAGGTGAGATAATATTCAGTATCCAAATGATAGCTACTGTGGAAGACGGACAGGTTGGGAAACTAAATAAGTCAAACGATGGATAGATGGATGGATGGTTAAATGGCTAGATGATTTATAATCCATCAAACCATCCAATAATAATAGTTATTATTATTATTATTATTATTACTCATTTATTGTTAACACATTCTTTTTTACAGTCAAGCCAGGTCAAGCGTACCCCCATTAACGGATTCATTAATAGAATTTTGGGGGGTACGCTTCACCTGCCTTGACTGTAAAGGACTGTAAAACTCGTGAATAAAATACTTATTAATAAGTCGTTGCGATTGAAAGTCCGGAGTGTTTTTAAAATCTAATAAAACAATGCTGAGTATTCAGCTCCAATGCTCTTTGACAGAGGTGATGTAAAGCCCAAATATTATTAAAGAATGAAAGACTGCTAGAGGAAGGAATTAGGCCGTTGAACTTGCAGTTCTTGTCTGGGCTGCTCCTCGTTTTTGAAACTTTATAAAACACTCTTGCTAGTTTATTACAAACCTTTACTTTATTATCACTGCACTCATGTCATTAATTATGATAGCCTTTTTTTTTTATCATGATTACCCTTTCTTTACTTTTCGTTTTTCTTAGGTATTCGATGGCAACAAAGATGGTGGTTCCATTTCATGCTGCGAGCTCCCTTACCCTATCGTGGTAAGATATGTACGATTCAGGCCTATCTCTTGGGTAGACAACATCTGCTTAAGAGTTGGAATCTATGGAATTGGGAATGTCACGGGTGAGATTATCTCGATGTATGAATTCAAAACAAGTTTCAAAATCACCGCTAAAAACGGTGTTCGATCAACTCTGCTCAACATCGGGATCATAACGGATCCTGATCAGTCAAAAAGGCTAATAGATGCACCGATAAAAATATGTGAAAAAGACTTAAGTTAGCTAAGTAACTCAGGTAAGATTGCATGTGAAAGGTTTGACGTGATACAACTCACTTTGACTCTGAAGATGACTACCGCACAGGTTATCACTGTCAACAACCGTCCAATTCAGGAATACGATCACCTGCACGATCATATATACCCCACCTATTTCAATTCTAACTCGAGTAAGTAACCCAAGTCTTTTCATGCTTTCAGATCAGCCCTTACAAAGAAACATCTTTATTTATATTATTTGAATACGTCATTAACTTTATAGAATACCAAAATCTATTTATCTACGCGCCATTTTATCTCTTAAATCATTGTGATATAATCATCTCATAGCTACAAATTACTTTTGCATTTTTCCGACAGCCCATACCGAAATAACTGAAGATGAAATAGCCATTCGCCACTACTGGTGGTGTAAGTAGATTTTCCTCATTTTCTGTTAAATTAAATGTCATCACAGCTCTGGTATGAATTCAATGTATGTCTTTGACTAGTAGGCATACGGAAGAAAGAGCCTCTCGAGTTACAGAGCCACCCATCTTTGTTTTGGTTGTTGTTGTTGTTTAATAGTTACTTTGTTTTCTGCTGCAGGGCCTTTAATGTGGATTCTTATTATCGTTCTCCTTATTATTGTCATAATGGTCTGCTGCTGTTATCCTCGAATTAAAAAGAAGTAAGATCAGTTGCTTTCTGTAGGTATTTTTCATTTCAATAAACAACGTGGTATATATATTTTCCAACTAAGGACATTTTCGAGATACGTACATTAATTCTATCAAGGACTATTATTTACACCTTGTCCAAAAAAGCAGTTTATGTGTAGAAATCATAAATGACATGAATAATGGTCCATTTACATCCGATTTGTCTCTGTTTTTGATATGCATTTCCGATCGTAAGTCATGTGACTGTCTTTAAGTAGATAAATAAATAAGTACATACATAAACAAATACATTAAAAAAAGAATAAATAAGAACGTAAATAATTAATTAGTCTCTTTATAAACGAGAAGGAAACTGGACCAAGTTAACTTTCGCAAAGGCTTCTGGGATTGTTACTGGGGAGAGAGAGAAGGTCGGCCTATTCTCTCTTTTCACTGTCTCGCCATCAAAAACAAAAATGGAAACCATTCAATACAGAACTAAGTCCAAAATCTCGCAAATGAAAGAAGACAAATATACAAAACGCCTCTCCAGGAATCAGGTCTGTGAGATATTTCATATGCGAGATATTCGGGAAAACGTTTTGCCAAATTTTATGAAGCTCATGTCGTATGGAGACGACATGTTGGTGTCCCTTTGAGGGGCCCAAATATGGCCGCCGGAAACCAATAGAAACATCTGTTTTTGAGCTTTACTACTAATGCGTGAATTGAGGAACTCATAAAGATTAAAGTAACATTTACTCTGAGACAAGGAATGTTTAGATAGCAAAATATCAGAAAACTGGTAACGTTTTAAACTCACTTAAGAGCTTTGCCGGCCTTTTCCCAGCTAAAGTGCCACGTCACGAAAAAGGCCGGAAATTTACGCCTCCTCCATCGAAAAGAGAAGAACCTTTCGGAACCGAAAATTTGTTTAAATAAAGGTGTTTAAGAGCTGTAATATCTCATGAAAGTAGAAACTCCGAACAACCGATAGTTTCTTAGCTTGAATTTAAGTGACGTCATGTGAAAACCGAGAATAGTATAGACCAGCGCGTCCGCAGTAACGATCTCAAAAACAATTGCGGGATGCATTTTAGCTCCAATTCCCTTCTCGTTTTTGAAGCGGAGAATGTCCGTCTTTTCTGTATTTGGGTTCCTTTCTTAGCCTAGGCCCTTATGCTGTTTCGTAGGCGATCTTTACACTCAAGACCTAGTAAGAAAAGAGAGAACAAGAGACCGTCGTTTTATACAAACCCAATCGCACCACACTCCTCGATAAGGAGTGGGCAAGTCATAATTGCTATGGAGGAGTTACAGGACGGTGCTATACCAGACGGGGGCTATGAAGAACCTGAAGACGAAGTACAGGAGGTAGGTGGTGAATTATCGGTAGGGAGTTTAAGCAACGACGTTTTTTGAGTGACGAACATCAACCGAACTTTTTGAAACTCTTCGGGCGTGATTTTGAACAAATTTGAGCAAATCGTCTTTTTTTTTTTCTATAACAACGTTAATGCTTTTAGGTTTTTACCTATCCCACAAGGTTAACACCATGATTTTTTAAATTCCGCAATTTTCTATCGTATTTCAGGTCGTCGCCCAGTTTACCGATGACGGTTTCTCCAACAAACATGGCGTCACTCACTTTTCTGTGGAAGATGAGGACGAAGATGAGTCTCCTGCGGCCCAGCCAGATACAGATCGAAGACGGCAAAGTCAGAAAGTTCCGGAGAACTCTCAACTCCAGCCGGCGCCCATAAGAGTATACGAGACTGAGTCCAACAGAGAAGCCTCAGTTGGTGCGCAGGGAAAACCTCGCAGGGGACCGTCCCAACATATATACGAGACTGTTAACTAGGTACATAGACGTTTGGTCACTTATGGGCCCACTAAAACGACTTTCTTTTGTACGTGAACCTAAAGGAATGAGAACTGGTCGTAATAGGCCAAAAGGAGGTAAAGTTCCCAGCCTTTGATATGGAAATTATATTTTTTTTCATTCTCATGCAAATAAAAGTCATTTTCACAAGAAAGGTTGTGCACTTGGCCTCATTTTGAAAGTGAGGGTTTTTGGAACGCGGAGGTGGCTTATTTGATATGTCAGCAATACCTTTTACTAATTGCCCCTGGCAATATTACCGAAAAACGCGTTTTTAAGCTAGTCCACCCTTTTTCTGGTCACAGGCAATGAAAAACTTCTCAAAATGCCGTTTATAAGTCGAGACTTCGAGACCCGTCGCGTACAAAACAAAATTACATAAAACGGATAAATGAAATTAGTAGTCTTCACATATTAATTATCAGTCATTGCTGAAAGATATCAAAATCTAACGCAAAAAAAGTCTTATTTTGAATTTCACGACCACGCCTAAATACATGCCTGACTCGAGTAGTTTTGATACTTTATTCTGCCTCCTTCGCACACCTCCAGAATATTTCGAGGCAAAGCTAAACTTCAAAGGAGCGTTAGCCTGAGTAGCAAGCGTTTCCGTTTGGTTTCGGAGAAAAGAAAGACCGAGGAACGGTATTCTAGGTTTTGGCCGCGCGAGAAATGAAACAAGAGCCAAAAAAATGAAAGTGGGGGGAGGGGGAAGGGGGAAGGGAAGGAAGGAAACGCTTGCAGACAAACCCCTCGATTTTGAAAACCTGCGTTCGCTGATTGGCTTGGCTAGTCGAACAATGTTGACATGTCTCGATCAAAGGTTTGTTTCATACTGAGAGACGGTATGGTACGTGACACGCATATTAATTTTCAGTTGTTGTTGTTTTAAATTCTGGTCGGCAAGATTTGCGATATCCAATGCAATTCAGAGCATTTTCTTTGACCTCTTTTGAAACGTAAGGTTCTTCTTGCGACTAAATAAGGGTTTCAGGTCGTTTAATTTATTCTCCAAAGTGCCTCCTGGATCTGAATAACTAAAAGCGATTTTCTTTTGTCCGCGAATGCGATGGTTTCCTGCAATGTGTCATGCTTGGTCCAGCTCGTTAGTGTTTTTTGAGGGATGTTGAATTCTCTCAGATGGTGATTTACAGACTGTTCTGTTAGACGGATTAAAAAGACAAATATTTAAAGCCTGTATTGATCGTTCGGATTCATTGACATTTCAACATAAACGCCGTCCACGTGTTCCAAAATACGAAAACGCTGTGGCTATATGGCCGGTAACCGGTCAAGGTTTTTCAAAATACTAAATGGCCGGCAGTTCAGGATCGCTTGACTTTTCTAAGTTTACATTAGCTGGAATCTTTCGATTTTGTGAAATTTACTGAGAATAACGGACTGCCGGCCATTTAGTGTTTTGAAAACCTTGACCGGCAGTCGAGCTGAAAAAGTGTCAACAAACATGGTTTAGCGTAAACCAAAGATTAGACTTGAGATCTGTAAAGCATTTCAGGATCGCTTGTCTTTTCTAAATCGACGTATGATAGTTTACATTAGCTACATTTGCTGGAATATTTCGATTTTGTGAAATTTACTAAGAATATAGAACTGCCGGCCATTTATTGTTTTGAAAACTTTGACCGGCAGTCGAGCTGAAAAAATTTCTAAGTGTCACAAAACATGATTTCCTCCTCTGAGCCCAGCGCAAACCAAACCCTAGACTTGAGATCTGTAAAGCATTTCACGATCGCTTGACTTTTCTAAATCGACATATGATAGTTTAGATTAGCTGGAATCTTTCGATTTTGTGAAATATGCTGAGAATATAGAACTGCCGGCCATTTAGTATTTTGAAAACTTGACCGGTTACCGGTCATAAAGCCACAGCGTTACAAAAAATATATCTTGGGTTCACACACGCGCGTCCTCTGAAGTTCATTTCCGCTCCACTGAAAGCTAAACATTTTATTGGTCAATTATGACAGCTGATGACAGCATCAAATGTCGGTTTCGCCAACTCAGGCATGACAGGCCAAGTGGACGGTTTTCAAAATCCCGGGGTTTGTCTGCAAGCGTTTCCTTCCTTTCTTCCCCACCCCCTCCCAGCTCTTTTACTGGCACCATTTTTCGCGCGGGTCTTAGACTCTCGTTCCTCGTTCTTTGCTCCTAAACCGCACGGAAACGCTTGCTACGCAGGCTAAAGGAGCGTAGACAATTTTTTTTTCTAACGGACCGGTTCAGCTTGAATTTTAGCTATTCGAGCGTTTTAATTTATCAGAGAGCATTTCTCTCGACAGGCGACCCATTCTCGTTCCCAGAGCTTCGATCCTTTTGGTCAGCGGCGGGGATCGCCGCTGACCAAAAGGATCGAAGGTCTGGGAACGAGAATGCAGGCCGAATGCAGGCGATCTGGGAAGACCTTAGATAACAACGACCTAAACCAGATTGGACACCTTATGAATTTTACACAACGCATTATTTCCGTAATGGAACGAATGAGGCTATAATAGCTGAAGAAACCAAAACTACAGAGCTCCAGTTATGGAGAGAACACAGTAGAGAGTTAAGCACTGATCTACAGTGATTGGGGTTAAGCACTGAACTGAAAACGGTTAGCTTTCGAATATTGTAATGGGGTACGGCATATATAAGAACATGACTGTATATTTTAAAAATTACTGGATTTGGCAGCTAGTCCTCGATGGTGTAGTGGATATGGATGTAGGCTATAAAGCAAGTGACCCGGGTTCAAAGCATCACAGTGGAGTTTTTCTATTTCACTTTTATATTACACAGTAAAGTGACAGGGCTTAAGAACCGCTGGACATGCGCATTAAGACTCTGGCGTTCTTCCCGCCATTCGATTTTCAAAATGGCGGACGACGAATGAAAATTCTACACGTCACTGGGACGGCTATTTGCGACATCTTGCTCGCCCAGGGCCTTCAAATTCTGCGTTACTGAACGCAACAAGGACTGTTGCTTGGATTTGAGCCACGATGGCAGACATCAGAAAGGTGTAGTGATTTTAATGAAGCGATCAACGCAACGTCCTCAAAAGCAATATTTCACCTTTACAGAATTCAGTCAAGGTACAGTTTTGCCGTGATATAAGGTGGTCTCAGCTTATATAAGGTTTTAAAGTGCATTTTCTTGTAGCTTATTTATTATTGTACGAAATATCAAATATGACTTTTTTTTCGTTCTGATGAAAATTTTTTATTGCTTCTTGTTTGTGGACGTCGTTGACATTGCATATGGAAGGAAAGAAGGCGCACCTCGTGAGTAGAGAACATTGTATTTTTCTGTTTTTTATGTCTTTAGCGTCTCCTCCTACGGCTGAATAGTAAGCGAAACGGAAATAGGAGTCCGCCGACAGTTGAAAGATTAGTTCATCTTTACTGTATATTTAAAGTGGGCGTAGAAAGTCTTGTACACGCGGCTGTTAAGCATAATTTTGTTTTGTAAGTGATGGCGTTCGGAAAACTTGAAATTAATAAACTTCATGCGACTTCAATGTGTACCTTGTTGTTTTAATTTTCTGTCACCGTGAGCTACACTCTGCGGCTGGCCGCGTGGGTCTCCCTCCAGTGTTAAAGTTGTTATGACGTTATTTGAGTTTATAACCAGCCTGTCATCGGCCTATTTTTACTCTTTTTTGTGTTGTTTTGTTTTCATGAGAAAAGGCTAGCTTCCGGCCTTTTGGGGACGTGTTTGTATATAAGGGTGTAGAGGGACGATTTTGTGGTTTTGTTTGGAAATTTATCTGTTTGCAAAAGTACCATTTGGAGAAAACTAAAGACGTCACTAAAGAAAACAAACGAAACTTCTGCCCATGAACGTCCACAGAGCAGAGCTCAAAGTATGAAGAACTGAGGCGGAGAAAGGATTGGAATCCTGGAGAAGGAAAGGGACCTTGAAAGAGAAAGAAAAATGATTTAAATAACACTTAATAAAGATGGCCACTTTAGTTTTCGTACACTATAGCAAACAAAACACATGCATGTGCAGTTTGTACCAAGAATGAAAAATTTACACCATTACTGATGTACACAAAAAGGCATCCAATCACTGTATCGAGACTCTGTTATGTATAAGTTCACATGCAACAGGCATTTCTCAGCAAAATTGGTCAAATCCAGAGGAAAACTGAGGACCTTCTGGACAAAATTATAATATTCTAAAAGAGAAAATTGAAAGGTAAACACTTCTAAAAGTCCTTTTAACAGTCCCGAGCAAATAAACCAATTGACTGTAAGTTTATCTCTGTAGTACATAGGGAATAGTCACAAGTAAAATGAAAATGCCAACAGTTATTGTAAAATTCTCTTCCACAAGAGGACACATTATTTAGCACACTGTTTCTACAATTCCAAAAGGCTCTGATCAGACACTACAACAATGGAGGAGAAACTCCATGACCCATTTACGGTGGAACATTTTTGTAACAAGCATGTACCCGCAACTTAACAAGTCATTTCTGATGCAAGATTCATTGATGAAAATCACACCCTTTCAGAGAAAAGAAGAAAGCCACAAAAATCAAGGGTTGCAGCAGTCTTGAATAGTTTGAGTTTCTTCCAAAACCAGGTAGTTTACTACAAGAAATGGCCAAATATTTCAATAGAGCCAAGAGGTTTTTCTAAAATAGGGCTATATGTAAAAAATGCAAACTGTACATGAAGTACAAAACTACAGCAATTATGTCTTTACTGAGTAGTAAGGGCTAACATAATTTTTTGACTGTTGTTGGTCATGCTGACTGGCCAAAGAAATTTCAGGTCAGTTAAGTCTCTTGTTTGACAGGTCATGTCCAAAATATCAAAAACAAACAATAATTTTTTAAACCAGGAGCATAATTTTAACATAGTAGCTAAACAAGCAAAAATATAACTAAATTCAAACGCAAATACATTCAAATCCATTTACAATGTAAATGTACTGTTAAAATGACTGGCAAACCAAAAGTTAATCCAGATAAAATGGTCATCTTGGCCAGTGATTGTCTATTTACAGGTGGCTATTTTGAGCCTTGGTGGTAACCATTGAAACTAAACAAGACATTAAACAAGCAGTCATTGAAGCCAAGAGAGTGGTTGGCCAACTACAAGTAATGGATCACTTGGCCAACCAACTCTTAAGACAGCCAGAAAATAATTTTTTAATGTGAAAATAACAATAATTCAATTTATTGAGCAGTACTAATGATTTACCAAAAGACAGAAAAGGACATTAGTAGTGTACATTTAGGTGAAAACTGCAAGACAAGGTACATTGTGTATTACAGATTAATTTTTTTCTTTGGTCTTTTGGATCATTACGTTCTACTTCTCCTGTTTTGCCTCTCTTTTCGTTATCAACTGCTCCTCTTTATTATGCACAAAGGGACATCTCTTCTCCACTACTGTGTCTTTATTGAACTATGCAAGAGAAAAATTCCCTATATCTGTTGCTCTTCAAAGCCGTGTACTCTTGGACTTTTCTTCTATCTTCTTCATAACTTTCTGTCAAAGCATAAATAAATGTTAATCAGCCATAATAATTTTTAAACAGCTATGCAAATAAAGACCACTGCCTCCATGCCCCATCCCCTCTACATCCTTTCCAATAGATGATTTAAATTCCTTGAATTATTGCCTGTAGCACTGGGCTGCTGTATGGTTTGTGAACTATTGTGATTATTGAACTGGTATGTGGTTCTTGGACTATTATTTTTCCAGGACTTATCAAGATAAATGCCATATACAACACTATAGATGGCCATTCACCTAGAATGGAATGTCATTAGCTTGTGTATGACTGAACTTGTGATGTTGTTGCTGAACTACTTGTCTTCATTGAACTACAACAAAAGTAAGGAATGTTCCTGTGTAGGCACTGCCCAACTGAAATAAGAACAACAGTCCATGCGCTCAGTGGTAGAACAATCGACAATACATTTATTGAATGGTCCCTGATCAGTACACAAGTGCAAGAGGAAGGAAAAATTTGGCTGCACTGGTATTTTTGGCAGCAGAATTTTTTAGAAACATCTTCAGTGACGTATGGACAAAGCAGATTGAAAGCACAAAACATTCCCAAAGAAAGAAAAAAGTATCAGGTATTGAAAAGATAAATTATAATATTTATGCTGGTATCATTTAAAATCTACAGTCGCTGTATCTGTCCCTCAAGAAATTTCTTGTCAAGTAAACAAAGAACTCAAGTCAAAATTGATTCTGTCTAAATAACCTGGCCAAGCCTTGCAGATAATTTTTTCATTTTCATTACTTTTTCAGCCCTAGGCTACCATTTTCCAGTTTTTCATGCCAATTTAGACCAACATTGCCTTCCCCTTGGCTATGCTTTTCCTGGCCATGAGCCTAATCTTTGCCTGAAATGTGACATGCCAACCTGTGTGCACAACAGGAGCTTTGAAAACATAATTCGATTGCGCATAACACAAACCAACAATCCACAGACAACAGTTATTTCCGGATTGAGGAAGTAAACTGCCGCACATGTTACCCTTTGTTGGTACAACGGATGAAAGAACTGGCTCAGTCATTAATAAAAAGAAATGTGTTATTGAACAGTGTTTCCCAACTATCTGATCTTGAGACTGATTGTTGTAACAATGAAAATAAAAAAATCGTTACCTAAATTTTGTATAAACTTACTATTCATGGACAATTTGAGTTTTTTAACTTGTAAAAGAGAGAGCAATAACTTGAACAACTTCAATCGGCGCGTGATCATTGGCACAAACATTTAACATAACCTAACGAAAAAAATTATTTCCAGATACCTTGCATAACAATGACGATCATGGCGATGAAGATGATGACGAAGGGGATTTGTTCAACCAGAAAGCAGACGATGATACAGAAGACTTCGACGAGGACTGTTTAATATCCCACTTCGCGCACCTTTAACCGTATAGTAGGAAAATCAAATGTCAAGCTTGAGGGGCCGTCATCAATCCATGGAAAAGGCCTCTGCGACACAAAATGGCTCTTCCAGAAGCCACTCAATTCAAAAAAGGCAATGACCAACAGTCGCAGACCACTTGTGTTGAACGTTAAGTTGTTGACAGTTTATTCCCTTCAAGACGTCTGCTTGCATCAAAACATGTTTCTCCTTTATCTATTGATTAAGTAGCCGAAGCACTATGTTTTGGGTATCAAAAATTACAAACTGAAAAATATTATTTAACAACACGTCCTGATATAGTAAGAACTTTGAAAAATGCGCCGAAATACAGCTCTGAATCGGCCACCTATCGTCCGCCATATTGACAACAAGATCATTCATTCTTAACTTTCCGCATGCGCAGTAACTGCGAGATCACTTTTTTACGTCACAACGTCTCGACCAATCAGCCGTTTTTAAGCCCTGTCCAGTAAAGTTGGACTTAAGTTGTCCTTCATGTAATTTTACTGAAAGAAACAATCTGGTTTAGGTCGTTGTTATCTAAGGTCTTCCGGCGATCTGGGGCAAAAATCACGTCTGCGCATGCACTTAGTATAAAATGCACCGCCATAATTTAAAAAACTCCTGTTACACATGTACCTTGGTGTATTTGCCTATGTTGGAGCGTATTTTGGCTCAAAAAATGCCTTTTGAAAGTCGGTACTCATGGTTTTTAGCCATATTGTCTTATGCGTGTTTGGTGAAATCGGAGAGAGGCGATGGAATCGCTTATGGAGCGAAATTACCTTCATGTGCCTTCGAAATAAACAAGTAAGTTCAGTCTTGAGTGTATAGACATTTTCACGTTGAAACAAGCTTAATTATTTTAAAATTCAATGAGCTTTCATGTTACGAAGCAGGAAGAAGGCAGTTTGAGAGTTGCTTCTAACGACAAAGACAGCTACGCAGATTCGAGAAAATTTATAACAGACAGTTTCGATAGAGGTCAAATTTCTGAGTGAGAAATTTAAGTCAATGCTGACCTTAATTCCTGTCTGTGAAATATCCTGTCTTTAGTCTTTCGTATCTCGACTATTCTCTTAACTCCAAGGTGCCCTTTCTGCTATAGTAGATAGAGTTTTGACATTGGGACCGGTTTTAAAGTTTTAAATCTAGCGTGATAAGGTCTATTTTAAAAAAGTTAATACAAAACCACTCGCTGACTTAAAGTAGTCAATCGCGTGGGCCTAAGCAGCAGAAAAACAAATGAAATGAAGAAGTGATCATCACAGTTAATGCAATCTATGCAATTGCGTAGAGAAGCCTGAAAAAATCCAGGACTTTAACGGGGTTTGAACCCATGACCTCGTGATTACCGGTGCGATGCTCTACCAACTGAGCTATGAAGCCACTGACTTAGGGAGCAGGTCAATTGTGGGTTCATAAGTTCCCGTGAAAGAAATGAGTGTTAATGATCATATCAGGAGTGGCACATGCATTTCTTTGCGCACATGTAACAACATTCGGTAGAGCATCGCACTGGTAATCGCGAGGTCACGGGTTCAAACCCTGTTGAAGTCCTGGATTTTTTTCAGGCTTCTCTACGGAATTGCATAAATTGCATTAACTGCTATGATCACTTCTTCATTTCATTTCATTTCTGCAGTTCACATATGATTCATTTCATATATCATTAACAGAAAAACAAATGTCTGCCACTGTGGGAAGAGACTTTCATATGCCATATAGCTGTGGAGTGACTACCTACCCAAAACACCCAAATTAAATTGTCTCAGTTTTTACTGCGCTTTTTACAAACACGCGAACTCTAAAATTCAAAAGCCACCTTCACAATTGCATTTTTCGCTGCCGTCAATCATAATTACGATCACAAGCAATGAAACTTGAAATACAGAAACACAAAAAACGGATCAAAATCCACCAATCACAGATCAGAAACCTTGACCTTTTTAACTCGTTTAAGCAAAGTTCTGTTTCCTAAGAGGTCCGTTAAGATGATTGACGGCAGCGAAAAACGCAAACATGAGTTGGGTTTTGAACTTCAGAGTTCGCGTGTTTATGAAAAGCGCTGTAAGCCTCACAGTAAAAGTGTCTTGTGAACATCACCTTTAGTAACTGACCCTCTCATCATTTTTGGGTGTTGATTTTATAGCTCTTCCTTCGTTTTAATCTGTTGTCACTGGCCACTTGACACATGGTTGGATCTCTATAGATGGTCACTTATTATTCTTTTAAACTGTTAAAATTTTCTATTTGTTTATCCATAAGTACAGCTTAACCAGAAGCTCAGTACCATGACTGGCACCATTGTCACTGTGAGGCCATCCTTTTTTTTTCGTTTAGTGTCAAATGCGTTTCCTGATATTAGTCAGTCGGTCAGATTGAAAAAAAGAAACTAAAAAAAATCACAAGAGGTCTCGGAATAGGAAGCCTAGTACCCCAGCATTATTGCTGTAGAGCCTAGAAACAACAAGACATTAACCCAAAATCAATATGACGGAAAAATTGGTTGAGGTTATTGTAAAATTAAGACAATGTGAGAAAAAGGATCAACCACTGAAACTCCTTTGTGACATACCAGCATCCCTCACTTTCTAGCAACTGTTACTGTACTTATTTTTCAGATTAAAAGAATTATTTGAAGTGAAAAGTGGTTTAACTACATTGCTCTTTTTTTTCTTTTTCTTGAAAATTCCAAAAATATAGCAAGAATATTTTTGTAGCAGTAGACATCTCTCAACATCTCAGAGGGCGGTCAGCGACCCACCCTCCCAGCCCCCAGGCATGATGTGGTGCTCTGTCTTCAATGCATGTGAATGTATCACTGTCAACACCTGTGGACAGCGACCATTCCCCCCCACAACCACCCCTCCATATCTCATTTTATATTCATGTGTATTGTAGGTAGTGATAATATGTTACTGTAGTTAGTCATAATTTATTGGTTTTGCATGAATCTCATCGACATCAAAGATTGAGATTATTTGGAAACAAAATGAAACGTTAGCTCGATGTTAGCACCCAATGGACATGAGACTAAAATGTCTGATCACACTCATCCTCTTCCTACAATTGTTTAGAAGCAGTTAAATTGGGACATTTGTTTTTCCTTTTCTGGCGAGAGAAATGAAGGTTTCCACGTCCTTAATTATGCATATAGACCAGACACCAGAAAGGTTATATTTATTGCAAATTCATTCTTGCTGCATTGAATATTGTTGCCAAAAATACAAGTGAAGTTCAAATTTGTTCAACACTTAATTAGTTCGAGAAAAGGAAGCTTGATTTGCTGACCAATCGCAGCGCTAAGCTAGGATTAGATGAAATAGATGCAATGTTTAACATGGGTTTTTGCTTTGTTATTGTATTTTGCAAAGATGATAGGTTGCCATGTTAGCCGCCATCTTAGCTTTCTTTAAAAGTTTTGTTTTAATCACATATTCCAGAAAAAATTTGGTATTTTTGTATGGTTATAGGTCTAAAATATACCTTTATTATTTTTCCCCTGCTACTTTTTAATGAGGATTTTATACACAAAGTTCCAAAAAAAACTAGCATTTTGCTTTAATAAACGACCAAACCGCATTTTAGTTATGACGTCAAAACTAGGAACCAGTGCAACCGGCTGTAGCTAAAAATTACTAAATTGTGTTTTAAGAATCATTGAATGAATAGCTAGTGAAAATTGATGAATTTTGGCTGATCAAGGTGTTTTGTTTAAAAAATAAATAATAAAATAAAGATAGAAATCCGGGAAAAATCTCTGGTGCATAGCAGGGCTTTATCCGCCCTGGTGCATAGTTTGGCGCGTTTCCGTGATTTCTTTGGCTTTGGCACTCAAAATGATATAGAACGAATATATTTGGACAAAAGCTTGGATATAGGTTGAACTCTTTCTGCTTTTAAGGGAATCAGCCGAATTAAAGGGACTGTGTCACGGCTGGCCGTTTGTTTAAAATGGCAGTTATGCATCTTTATTTGCTAGGAAACTTGAGAAATTTCTCACTTGTGAATGATAAAATCACAGCCTCGAGTTAAACGTCTCTGTCTTCCACCCAAAAAACAAAATTCACTGAGACCTCGGCGAATTTTTGGCCGCCCAGATCTCGCCGAGATCCTTACATCTCGGCGGCCAAAATCTCGCCGAGTTCTCGGTTAAATTTTTGCATGGGCAAGCGTTATATCCAAAATTATAAACAACAAAAGTGAACTCTGAAAACCTGTCAAGCTAACAAGTTTTCAAAACCCACAATTGCAGTCCGTTTTATCCTTTCTCAAGTTTGTTCACCTGATTTTTATTTTGTATTTGCTGTGTTATTTACATTGTATACCTTTTTTAAAAGGTTATAGCAGTTATTTTTATGTCTCTCAATTTTAAATTATATGACAGTTCCGGCCACTGTTTAAATTTGATAAATTTCTTGACACAACTTCTTTAAAGATTATGGTCATTTTTCAGTTTTAGAGATCATGACGATATACACTGAGATTATATCTGCACAACAGTTTGGATATCGGTTGTGAGCACCTTCCGCGTTCAAGGAAAATACTTACTCTAAGCGTTTGGGTTCAATTTTCCTACGTCTAAGTTGGTGTAACCATACACTTATTTTGGCTCTCATTCCTTGTAGTAAGCTGTGCCCAACGGCTTATTGTTACCACAAACGGACGAGGAAGCCAAGGTGGCTTGCCAAATATCGCGATATTTTCAACTATATGGTTATTTTTAGAAAAGAAGAATGCGTTCAAAATCTACCCACTCTTTTTTCGGCTGTTGTAATTTATAGAATATGTGAACAGTTGGAAGAATGGAAAAATTAGAAGACATGGTCTAAGTAGTATTATGTAATAGCTCTCTTGCAGTTACGCTTCTTGCCTACTTGCTTACAAATTGCTCTTTCACATGCTGCTGCTATTAAACAATATATACACGTATTCGTTAACGAGGAAGTAAGAATTGTGTAAAACAGGCAAACTAAAAGACCCCCGCTACTCCAAATGGAGTTTCAATCTTCAGTTTTTGCTTCCTGAACGTTTTTGTCAGTTAGTTGTACCTTGCCGTGTCTATAGATCCCGGCACAGTCTACGTGTACGAACTACCTCTTGAGTTTCCAGTGTTTTCTTTTGCTGCTTTTATGAAATAAAAGACACAGAATAATTTGAGGGCAAGAGTTTTCAACCATTAATTAGATATTGGACGACTGTTTAGACAGACTTTTGGACCTCAATATATAAGGAGTGTTCAGTTATATGTATAACGTTTATTTAAATGGGGATATCGAGTTAAAGAAATGCTAGAATAATTGAAGAGGAGAGCGAAGCGATTTAAAGTGAAACGCCAACGCTTTTTTAGTCTTTGCATTCAGTTGATTATTTAAGTAAGTCTTCATTCCGTTGACACGGAAAACTTGCCAAATAACAGACCTGGTCGAAGAGATGGGAAAATTAGACATACGTTTTCTTGGTGACCTCTAAACACGAACACGTTCCTCTTGTCAATGAAAGAATATCTCGCATTAGTACAAGTTTCATATCGAGGAAAGATAAGAGTAAATGCGAGATAAATTACAGAATTTCTAAAATGCTGAATAAAATATACTGTAAACCTTGCGTTTCAGCCACGGGATTCAGCGTTACTTTGCGAAAAATTCGTAAGTCAATGGTTATTCCTCAGTGCGGATCCAGACTTTGAGATAAGGGGGGGGGGGGGGGGGGGAGAGGGGCGGCCCCTCCCCTATATCTGCCACTGTTCCCCCTGTCTTATTTTAACGCAAGGGGGCCCTAAACCAAAATTAGCTGATGGAATTGGTGCAGTCGAGCTTTACTAGTATTGCATTAAGTCTTTTTTTTGTACCATTTGATAGGAAAATGATCTGTTCATGTAGGCCTCGTCTTAAAGAGATTTTATTTATTGTTCCTGTTGAAAATTTAAACAGCAATGACAAAAACCTTTGCTTTTCAGTTAAATGCAAGGTAGTCAGGTGATAAATGAAGGAGGATTAACATGAGAGACTAGAAAAATCTACAGGAGAATAAATTTGTCACTGTAAGATTTAGAAATATTGCTTTTAAGATCAGGTATTTAGTCCATGACGAAGCAGCGAATGTTAGTAACAGTTGGTGCTTTAAAACAACGAAAAGGAAAAATTTGTACATACCAAAACGTACATTGTCTCAAAGTCGAGGACAAGAGGCTAGCGATGCATAGATATAAGAGATATAATGGTTACGTGTTTAATCTACTGAATAGTTAGACATGTTGTATTGACAGGGGTTCACGTGAAAAAAAAAAAGTTATGCCAACTGGCTAATGAATGAGAATGTTAACGAAGTGATTGAACACATGATTAGAAACAAAAGTCATAAAAAACGTTATGGGTGGGGCCAGAAGCCTATTAATGGGGTAAACTGCCAGTCGTCAAACGGCCTAAAATTCAACCGTTACCGTCAAAAAAGTTTACTTTTTACCGTCAAACGTAAAAAATGTAGATTAATATTAATCGTCTCAATTTATTTCAAATCTCACTATTTAAGCCGATCTTCACGGACTTTGGTTCCTGAAGAATCTCTAAACTGGAAAAAACTTCCCAGTTCTCAAACACAATCTCTCCAGACATTACAAGACGTTACACCTTCCTCATCTCTGAAAATCTGATTACTCCAGCTAATGTTAATTTACACAGAAGTTAAGATGTACTTAAACTCTTGGACTAAATTTGTACTAAAAGTGCCAAAGAACCACCGGCCGTCGAAATCTGTAAACTGTGTAACCCTTAACCGTGAAAAGTGGAAAAAATAACCGTCAACCTTCAAAGCTACAACCTCAATGAGACGCTCGTAATAGGCTCCTGGTAGAGCTTAAAATGATATAAGGCATGCGTTAGCTTTCAAAGCACTCGTGATCAATCTTGCGTGAACGATAACGACAGGTTTAGCAGCACGTTCTGTCTGACTTTTCCCACGAAACGCCATGGAGCCGAGCAAAAACGTTTTTTGTGAACAAAAAGCTTAAGGCGAAACGTTTTCAATCGTAGAATCAGGAAGACTTTAACAAAGCGTCGCGAGATCTTTCCCACGAGAAACTTATGCACGATATTGGACGGTATTTCATAACGTTCACGCAACGATTTATAACCATACACCCCGACGGCACACGGCGTTTGAAATCTGATCTGTTGTTTTAGAAACGCAACGGGTACATCTTTATCAGATTTTATCAGCTTCCAAGCGTCGGAACTCGTATATTTCCACAACTAATGTTAGTTTTTACTATATCAAGGGCCATTCTTCTTGAATAAAACATCGAATTTGTGGGAAGCATTGTTTAAGTTAATGGCTAATTGTCTTTGACGAGTCATTCTGAATAGACTAAGGGTATCACCAATCAATGAATTAAAAGCAATCAAGGGCATATTAGCTTTCCAGGAGATAGACGTAACTTCAATCCAAAAAAGGCCTCTGCATGCTTCCCTCTTTTGAAAAATATGCTTTGCTTCTTGTTTTCAGTTTTTCGGAAAAATGGAATTCGTCAGCCACTCGGCCTTAAAGTAAGTGATAAAGTATCGATTCAAGTCCCTCTAAAAGATATGACGTCACGTTATGAACGTCACTCAATTTCCACTCATTTTAGGGCATTACAGTTTTGCCCGCCAAACAAAGGATGTTCTAATACTGTCCATGTAAGGATTCCGGTGTTAACATTAGCCAAAATTAGAGAGTGAGGACCACTTTGGAAGAGCGGTCTTTTTATCTTGGATTGAACTACATTCCACTAAGGATGTCTCCTAACACCAGAGAATGGCTGTTAGTCTTTACGTTTTCAATTTTAGCATTGGAGGCAAGAGGGACGTATTACCCATATGGAGGAGGTAAAATTCTCTGCTTTTATTCCATATTTTTTTTTTTTCACATCCATTTTATTTTAATTTTTTGACTATCCTAATTCATTGAAGGGTAAGGTAAATTATTGACCAAACGGATTTTCCTATAAAAGGATTTACACCGTCTAAAATGCAAACTAGTATCGAAATTAGCTTTTTGCAAAACTGAATTAACTTTTACAAGATTGTTTATCACAAGGACGTTAATTTAAGCACATAATTCTTGAAGGAATGTCATGCCTTTTCATTTGAAGTGAATTCACGTCAAAGTAATTCTCAAGGCGCTTAAATCAATCTCGTATTCTTTGTGAAATGAAACACATTCTTGGAAATTGTAAAACTGTTTTCTATAATAGTTTCTGCAAATTATCCAAATAATCTTGAAAGTAGCTCTCCAAACAGTTTCTACTATTCGTTTAGGTTTCATCAGACTAAAACATTCGATGCGAATTCCAAGGAACTTTCGAAGGATATGAGAAAGAAACTTACATTCAGTCTTCAAACCATGAGTAAATTTCCTGTGGTGATTTGTAAGTTTGATTTCAGGAGTCATTAATTATTTGATTAAATAGAACATGAGAAATACCTAAACTTTTTAATCACACTCTTGCCGCAATATTATCACACCATTAAACCACTGCAATCATTATCGTAGCTCAAAATAGTCGTCTCGTTTTTTTGATCGAAGAAAGCCTGAAGGTTTGAAAGTTTGTAGCTGATTGCTGGATTTTTTTTCCTTTTTCCTTGAACTGGTCCTGCATGTTGCCAACTTCAAATAAAGGAAACCTCGATTCTACCTCAACAATTCCCTCAATCGTCGTGTTGGTCTCTTGCATTGATATTGCTTCTCGTGAGAGCGCTTTCAAAACGAATGCGATAGAGAAATATCCTCTGTAAGAGTTACTTAGCAATATTGCAAAGCTATGAAGCTAACTTCCCAGAGCATTTGTTACAGTACACATTTCTTTTTTTCCAAAAAAAAAGAAGGAAGAGAGAAGAGATGTTAATATTTAATTTGCAAACTGAAAAGGGAGAAAACAAAATGAAACAAAAAATATCTATTTTAAGCAATAAATTTCCGTCTTTTCTTCAAGCATTATTTCTAGAAGCATTATTCTTTTCGCGAAGTGCAATTTAAAACTTCTTATTAATTGACATATTATTTACCCTTGGAAAACGAGCAATATTTTGTTTGTTGATACAAAGGATGTAAAGTGTTCTTCATAGAGCACTCCGATAAAAGCTGATTTAAGGGGGATTCTTATCTGTTTTTCGTTTATTTCTGCTTGCTTCTCTTCTCAATGTAGCCAAGACTTCATTCAGTCAAAAAATGGTTCCATAAGGTCCTAGTCATTGGTTCAATAATTATTTGACAATTTTTGGACGAGTTTAGAGAATACAAATTGGGGGAGGGGTGATAGAAATTATGAGGAAGGGTTCTATTGCATTTGGGGAATGTTGAAAATTAACATATATGAATGGAATAAGTGCTAGACAAATACCAGATAGTCTACCATGACGACCATGATGAGGTGCCTCTGAGCTCATTAGCCACTGACTGGTTATTGTGTACGCCTTTTCTACCTCAATTTATTTCCTTCTGGAATTAACCCTGTCCCCCCCCCCCCCCCCCCCCCCCCCCCCCCAAAAAAAAAAAAAAAAAAAAAAAAAACGACCGAAATGCCCCCCTCCACTTAACACTATTGTAAAAGTATTTTTTAACAAAGTCTAGCTTAAGCCGAACTTGAGCGAATCTTTGAACCTCCAGATCTATTCTTTGGTTGGTTGTTTTAAGAAGGTAAATGCTTTTCTAGTCTTCTCTATATGCGTTCATACAACTGGTCAGAATAAATGATGTTACACTGTAAGTTACAAGTTACACTGTGGTAAAATCCGAAAGGGGGCAGGGGGAGTGGTCTAAAACACAATTCCCCTCGGTGCCATGATGAGGGTATGGATTTGCTTTTGCTCTTCGCAGAGCTAATGGGCCATTTCCGAGCTTTAAAAAGTCTCACTTTCAAAACGAGGCTAGGTACAAAACCTTCCTTGTGAAAATGAGTTTTATTTGCACGAGAAGAAAGAATTATTTTCATGTAAATGGCTTCCCACTAAAATAAACTGTTCACAATAAATGATGCTTAGATAGAATCGTTGGGCAAATTGAAAATGACTTAGAACGCGGTTTTGATCTCTTTCTTTGTGGGTTAACATTAAGAAAACAAGTGCTTTATTGAAATTGTTCACGACAAATGGTGTTTAGATGAACGCCTTGGGCAAACTGATGGCTTGGAGCGCGATTTTGTTAATCACGGGGTAAATCCGTTTAAATAACTGACCCAATGTCTTTGCAGCTGAAGTCGGATCTTTATAAAGTGACATACATGGAAAAAATAAGTTCAGTACTGAAAAAGACCTAAAAAGGAAAGTGAGTTGAAAAAACCTCGAATGGCCGATAGAAAGGTCCACTCCTTAACCCTTTCACTGCCGAATTTAGCCAAAAGCAAATTTTGACCAAATTTCATTTCATTTTGTGAAATTTTGAGAAACAAATAGCACCATGGCAAGTACAGGCAGAGAGTTTTTATTTGATTGGTCACCTCATAGGATTTCGTCCACATACTCAAAATTTCGTCCACATACTCAAAAGTTAGAGTCACCTTACAAAACTCCATCAAGCACTCTGGCAGTGAAAGTGTTAAACACTGGCTTACTGTATTCATCAGACACCTTTTTGGGCATTTTTGCCACATCAGATCATAAGCAACGTGTGGTTCCATCCATTTTTAAGCAAAAATACGAGGTTTTTTTAGAACAAATGTTTGGGGAACAGCAATAAAAGCATCGTAACGACAAAAGACATGGAAAACCCTATGTTAAATTACAGTACCTATATGCGTAAGTCTAAGTGTTGATGAAATCCACAGTGGCTGCTAGTCGGAATGACGTCACTGGTCCCAGCAGTTGCGTCATGTTCCGTGAATTGAACTGTATACTGACTTGTACATTCACCACTAGGGAACTATCCCGGGGAACTACATGGAGCATAGGAGTTATTTGTAACGTTGATTACAGTTAAATTTTCCAGCTAAAAGTGCAATTCGCCTTTGTTACTGAAAATGAACAATCAAACCATCTTGCAATCCTGTTAAAAACCTGGTCAACATTTCTGTTACGCAACATATATAACGCAGACAGCACTTGGTGCCTCGCTCGGTTCCGAATACGTCACCCCTTCGTTCCCACCGAGCATTGGATAATATTTTACCAGGTTTTTAACAAGATCGCATGGCGTTTTGATCGGTCATGTTCATGATATTCGATTCTAAATTAAACAAAGGCCAGTCGCGCTATATTTATTCCTGAAAAATTTAACTGCAATCACGGTCACAAATAACTCCTCTGCTCCATGTAGTGGAAGTCGAAACGAGATTATCATTGATAAACACATCGGCTGTTGTCGACACGCCGGTGGGTTAAATTATGCTTCTTATCGCCCAAAATTTACTGCATTTGCTTAGAGTACTTTTTTGAATGAATAGTCGATTACGCACGTAAACGAGAGATTTAATACTTGTGCAAATCCAATGTAGGAAGTTGCACGTCTCAACGCGGATACATAATTAAACGATAATTATATTGAGGACTAGAAACTGAGGGGAAAAAATGAATTACGCTTGAACGGAAGTGTTTTCGACGGTTTTTAAAAATAGGTTATCGTAGGATTAAAATAAATAAATAATAACAATAACAATGCCAATAATATTAATAATAATAAAATAGTGATCCTAATAAAATCTGCAATGGAAATTAATGCCTAGTTAGTGTTTTTCATCTGATAAACCAAAGTTGAGATATTTGGTACCGCATTAGCTTGTGGAAACTATCAAAGGCCCAGTTTTCAGCGCGGTTCATGTTATATTTGTTTGATAGATCACTCCTATTCTTAAACCATGTTTATCAGTTTATAAGGTCTACTTATACCTTGGAATAAATCCTCAGCTTGTTAGCTAGAATAAAAGAAAACGACTGTACTTTCTATTATCAATGCGCCTGCGCTCTTCTGGCACTGAACCGTTGCCTCTATTCCACAGGAAACCCAACTTCTGCACCTGACTGCCCCTCCCTGATCAATGCCAATTCAGATTTTTCTGCATCATCGAGCAGTGAAGGACCTGGATTCCCTGTGGTTGGTAGAAATGACGTGTGGTGCTCTCGAGACATTAATCTCAATCAATACCTTACAGTCGATTTAGGTAAATGTGGTGTCAGTCATAAGTCAGAGAAGTGTTTAAAGGTCGTTACACACTAGGCGACAAGTTGCAGCAACAAGTCGCGGCGACAGATCACTCCGTGTGTACAGGTCCGGCGACTAGTTGCAGCAAAATGTTGCGGCGACACATCGCAGCGACAAATCGCTTCGTGTGTACAGGAGAAATTTGGTGAAAATCTTTGTCTCTGCAACAGAATTTTGTCGCCGCGACAAGTCGCACAAATTCTGTCTGAATTGATTTTTTGCAACATTTTGTTTCACAAAACTTTTCCAGTACACACGGAGCGATTTGTCTTTGCTGCAACTTGTCGCCTAGTGTGCACCGACCTTAAAGCGAATAACTTCATAGGCATCCACTTACTCTATCATAATTAAGTCACCATAGTTTGTAGAACCCATCACAGACTATCCTTTTCAGGGGCTTAGCCAGCTTTTCGACTGGTTGTAGGCCTGGCTGAATTTCATTTCTTCATATTCACTAGTACGCACTGACCTCACCAACACTTTGAGCTCTTAAGCGTTTTAGCTCACCCCAACAACGCATAATTTACTACAAGCTGGAGAGTGATCAAACCAAAAATTTGTAGGCCCGGGCGTACAGGTCTATGGGCTGGCTACGCCCCTGCGTTTGTGGTAGCAAAAGCCCAAAGGGGGCAGAGGTAGTGGACTAAAACACAATTCCCCTCGGTGCCATGATGAGGGTGTGGATTTGCTTGCTCGTCGCAGAGCTAATAGGCCAATAGGTTTCCCACTTAGCCTCGTCTAAAACAGAGGCTTAAGGCATCTCGGAAAAGGCCTGTTCTAAGGCTTCGCTCCATGAATTCCGGATCCCAGTTACCGGGTTACAGTACTCCAATCGTCAGCTGTATTTCGGATTGCAAAACCCAGGATTCCGGATTCCATTAGCAAAATTCCCCGGATTCCGGATTCCTCAAGAAAAATTTTCCCGGATTTCACGAGAAAAAAATTCCCGGAATCCAGATTCCCTAACATGTAGCGTGCGTTGCAGCCGGCCCACGCACTCGTCTAAACCATTTGTGTAGAGGACGAAAGGCTAGTTTTTAGACAGATTTCTTTCTTTGTAACACAAATCAAATTTGAATAAATTTAGTTCTAAAACTGAGGCAGGTGTATAACAGTCTAGAGTAGAATTAACAACGTCTCTCAGGGCAACAATTGTATCTTTTTCTTCTATCATTTCTACCCTCTTCCACCCTCTTTCTCATATTATCTTATTCTATTTTAATTCTACATTTTCTTATTTCATGTCATCTCAAGTATTCATTTCATCTGGCTTATCTCATCTCATATGTCTAATCCTGTCTCCAAGCCTGGTTTCATATTTATTATTATTTTTTTCTCATCTTTTAATCGTTGTTGTTTTTTTTTTCCTCGGTCATCTTTTCGTTTATACACTTCCTTTTCACTTTTAGGTTTTGTTTTGCCTATGGACCGCATTCTAGTGCAAGGAAAACCAAACACTAAAAAATCAGTCACTCAGTATCGTATTAAAATAAGTACTGATGGTGTCAACTATCAGTTCATCGAAGACGATGGACGTCCACAGGTAAGGGTTTTCATTAATCGTTGTGGCTCATTTGTTTGTTTGTTTTTGTTTAGAGCAAAATTTATTTATCGAAAGAAGATCATCGCAGCTATAGACACAACTTTTGCAGTTGCTAAAGGGGCCCATAGTAGTGAGATGGCTGTACTAGTTTCTTGATATAAGGGACATTTTCTCTTCCTGGCTGTTTTTTACAGAACTTCTGGGGACCTTGGTTTGATGGAGATGCAGTTGAAAGCACAGACCTTTCAAATCCGGTGCAAGCTCGTTATGTGAAATTTATACCAGTGGAGCCCCTGATACAGCACAATAACCACCTTTGCATGCGAGTGGATGTACAAAGTTGCCAAAACGGTACGTAAGAAAAACGTCATTCTAACTTGCCCTCTTGTACTCTTTACACATACACATGTAAAGTTATCTCGGAATGCCTATCGAGCAAGACGAACGTCTAGACTCTTGCAAACCGCAATTTAAGCTTCAAAGATTAGAGCACAGTATAAATCACATCCCATAATGAGGCTTTGACCTGTATTCCCGCGCCCATTTCGTATGTTTTGGTTACAGCTAAATCAAAAAAGGTTGCTCTGGTAATTGGTCATTGGGCATTTGAGCATATAGAACAATGCAATGAATTGCTTGAGTGACCACCAAACAATAGCTTCCTAATCCCCAAAGCAGCCTTCATTGAATTAGCTATAAACAAACTTAAGTCTCGCTGCCCTGAGCGAGTATCGGGCGTGTGTATGGCGCGGAAGTTGTTTGGGTTGGGGGGGGGGGGGGGGGGGGGTTGGGGCGAAGAGAGATGCAAAAAGAGGAGAGAGCGAAGGTAAAGCAACTGTGCTCTCTCTCTCTCCCCGCCTCAAATCTCAAATCTTGTCTCTCAGAACCCCCCACCCTCCAAGGAAGGCCCGATACTTAGGCTTACGCCTCTTTCGTTCGCAGTACCTGTGCCAGTGGACGGTCAGTGGTCAGAGTGGACTCCATACACGCCATGCTCTAAAACTTGCGGTGGGATCAAGACTCGATCCAGAACATGCACAAATCCCGCTCCTGCATTTAATGGATTACCGTGCCTGGGTCACTCCATGGAGGATGTTGTATGTTCCGACAATTGTAGTGGTCAGTGCAATTATCATTCACTTTTCTTTCTTTTCTTCTTCTTTTTTTCTGAAAGTCAAACAAAACATCAAATAAGAGAAAAACGTGCTGATAAAGAGAAACAGCGAGAGAAGTAACAAAAAATATTTGTAATTGAAATAAAATAACTGACCATTAACAAAAGCCACAACAAACAAACCCATATTCTCCTACTATCAACTTTTCTAAATTAACTGTAAAAATCATCATCATCACCATCATCATCATTTATTTATCTGTTATTTATTTTTCATTAATTGTTTTTTCTTTATTGCCAGTGGATGGACAGTGGGGTAACTGGGGTGCTTGGTCTTCTTGTAGTCAAACATGCGATAGTGGGGTATCGACTAGAACCCGTCTATGCAATAATCCCCCTAAGTCGCCCGGAGGAAAAGACTGTGAAGGTCTGTCATCAGAAACAAAGCCCTGTTTGGATCGTTATTGTCCAAGTAAGTTTATATAATGGAAGTTAATGCCAGTTTAGGTCAATTTTAGATACAAAGGCCTGCAAGATAATGAATGCCCGCTTAATTACAAAAGTCACTATTACGAAAAAAGGAAGGCATACCCCGACCTGTTGAAATCAGTTGCGGTGCATGACTCCGAAAGTGTCATTAATTAACTAAGTTAGAAAATGTCTGTTATGGGAATGACGATAAACCTAGAAATAACTTGACTTTAAAGTTGAGCCTGGAATCCCCTCCCCGCTGTGAATAGTGTAAACTATCTGGACCGTTATCATTTTATTCGCCGGGGCTCTATGAGGGGGTGGAGGGGAGGATGTTTACAACTCCCAAACCATAAAAATTTAGGCTTGTTACATTATTATATGTATTTGTTTTACGTAGTTACATTGTAAGTTTCCTCTGTCCAACAATGACAGTATGGTTTGCGAGTGCTGCCTGAGATCTCTGACGTCATCATTTAAGGTGGCCAAGATGACCGCTCCCTTACTCTTGATTTAACTTAAGACTCGCAATAGCGCTTTCGTAAAACGTATTATTTTAGGTTTTTGACCTGTAAGTTTTCCATGCGACACGATGGGAGTTCTACTAAAGATCTTCCTCCGTTTACAATGCTAGTAACTAAACAACATTGATTGTGTTAATATCAGGACTTTTACACCCGCATTTCCAAGTATTTACCCATGTAGATGTCTCATCAATTATAGACTAAACTGTTCCCGTTTGTTTTGACTACATCGTAAGCGCTAACAGCTGTAACGTTGAGATCATTAATGACTGCCCAGTTTGGTTACCTGGGCCACCTTTGCATGAAAAGTTGTCCACTATATTAAAGAAGCAATCATCGGATAGCTTAATAACCCGTTGACGTCTTTTTAATTAAAAAGCTCCATTACAATTAAAGATGTAATTATTAATTTTAGAGCAGGATAGTTAAAAGAGCGACAGTTCTTGGTAAAAAAATAGTCAGATACGTTTGGTTCCGACAGTGGCTCGAGTTACGTTGTGAATCATGTTAGCCAGCGTGTACGTCGTACAAGACAAAGGAATTCATCCAAAGTGATCTGCACCCAAAAGTATACGTTTGAGCGGCAAAGCTAACATGTTCGTATTGTTCCGCAATTTTCAATAAGGTAGGTGTGAGGAAATCGCCCTATCGACCCTTGATCTTTCACAATGTCCTGATGTTCTTCATTATGGTTAACAAGTGACATAGGCACACTTCCAGATTCCAGGCATAGATATGTTTGCCAGTGCACTATTTACAAAAGTGCAGGCTGCACGATAGTAAAGTGACATGGAACTCAGTTAGAGATATCACCAAGACTGCCAGCATTAGAGATGGACAGGGAACGCGTTACAAAGAACGTCTGCGTGGGAGGCTTGTGATTGATCTGCCAGGGGTTTGTTTCATACTCTGTAGATGTCTTTCCATTCCACATAATAGTGACATTCTTAGCCCCTCTTCTTGGGATCTTTGTCACCCAGATCGTCTACCTTCTCAGGATTGTAAGACGATTTGCACCGTTTTCGTACTCTATTTACTGTGTGCCGGTAGAAATTGAACATTAATCTGTGGTGATACGCTTTTGACGCTTGGGCTTGGAGACATCCAGGGAGCGTCATTACGATGAATAGGAGTCGGTTGGAAGACAAGAATCCTGCCCAGTGTGAATTACTGAACTAATATCTGCGTATTGGTTCTGGATACACTGTCCATGGTATCAATAAGTGACCATTCAAAGTCTATAATACAACTTATTCAGTTTGCAATCAGACTTTTTAACTAAACGGTGATCGACCTCTTGCAATTACTTTTGCTCGTACTTAAAGGGCGGGGACATGACAGTCCAATGATCGGACTTCACTTAAAGGAGAGAACGACTTGGCTGGATAGTAGTAGTTGCCTCGGATAATCAAATAAGCCCTGATGTCTGATCACTCCTGGTTGGTAGTTAGACTGATTGAGAAGGAATGTGTTCTTTAGCGACGCTAAATTTGCTCTGTTAAAGTAACTGTCCGCAGTTGTCCTACCATTGGGAATATTTCTTTGGGTCTTGGTCATCGAGTCCAGCAAGCAAATTACGCTGCACGCTCGGTTTTTCTTTTACTGTTGGGGGTAAGGTACACAATACGGCTCTAACCGCATGAGAGGCGTCGCTTGAGTTGATCGTTTTTTTTTTTTTTCAAAACACCTCTACTCCTTCAGATCTTGGTCGTGATGCCGCAGGACGGTGAATTTGATAGAGTCTGTGACATACAAGCTCGGACTGCTCAAGCTGCCATACAATAATTTAAATCAAATGTACATATCTACTCCTTGCTTCGCTTTACTTAGAATCATTTCCATGCAAAGTGCTTAATGTGATTTAATGTACTCTTCTTTTAAGTTTCTTCCTTCCTATGTTTATCACAAATGAGAAACTCAAGTCATGCTATTTTGCCGTAGTTGATGGCGGATGGTCGTCGTGGAGAGAAGTCTCTGGGTGTACAGTGACTTGTGGCGGAGGAAATCAGACACTTCTCCGTACTTGCACTAATCCATATCCCAAGCATGGAGGTCAGTCGTGCCCAGGACCCGATCGTGACGTGCAGCCTTGTAATGTACAAGCGTGTCCAGGTGGGTGCCACATCACTCGATTCAAGCTTAGGATGGCTGGGTTGTGAGGGGAAGGAAGAGAATGGAAAACAAAACAAAACAAAAAACGAACAGCAATATCTTGAAACAGCAGGTTCCCTTGCTTTATTTCCAAATTTTATCGTGTTGTTCTATTTGCACAGCGTCCTTTTTTTTTATGCCTTCTTAGTATCTGAAAGCCAGGAACAGGCTTACCTATGATAAAATCCTAAATCAAAAAATCTAGTTATTGGCCATTATTTAGTCAGTCATAAAACATTTTATCAAAACCAATTAGCTGAATAAAAACATTAACTCGAGAACATGTTCGCAGGCTTTACCTGACTTGATACAAATACAAAGAGTCACAATTCACGTAAGCAGTGAGTTTAAAACTATTGTAAAAAGGGAGATATGGGATAGGAAATTTGACTGGATTTGGAGTTTATTTAGCGGAAGGGAGAAAACGGAGTAGCATTAGAAAAAACTTCTCGAGTGAAGACAACAGATACCATTAGCAAGCTTGACCCACATATGGCATCACTTGCGGGATTCAAGCCCAAGCCACATTGATGAGATGCCAGTACTTTTAACACTGCGCCGCCCTTTCTCCCTGACATTTTTCCTGACTGAATTCCTTGTGACAGTTGACGGGAAATGGTCTTCTTGGGGATCGTGGACAAGCTGCCCTGTTAGTTGCGGAGGAGGATCCCAGACTCGCCACCGCACCTGTACCCATCCACCCCCATCGTATAATGGCATGACGTGCGAGGGTGATACCTCTGAGACCCAACCATGCAATATCCAGCAATGCCCAGGTAACGAAGAATTCACCGTAAACAAATTAAGAATTCAACAAGACTTCATTGTAAACAAACTCAGGGAGTTTTGAAAGTAGTAAGAAGAATAAGCTCCTTGGGAATTCCTTTTTTGTTTTGATGGCTGTGGTGGTTTTCCAGACATTCTTGATTTGTTGAACACACGCTTATACGGTCAACACTATCACATAGAAGACCTTTACTGGAGATTCCCTGCCCACTTTTCTGCGGGTAGTTCCACCGATACTCTACCAACGGATACCTTTCTAAAACTTGTGTTGACAGCATATCATGGCATTGCAGTGACAGCTTATCATGTATTGGAGTGTAGTTACAGCGTATCATTTGGGCTTCGTTTTGCCCCTTTGGATCTTTCAACTATCTAAGGCCGGATAGTAGAACACACTAGATATCGTCTTATCAGACCTCTTATTACTTGTTCTTATTCTTTTCCTTATCTCTTTTTTTCCCCTTTCTTCCTTCCTTTTTTTAATGAAGTTATGAATATATGAAAATCATATATGTGACCTCTGCGATATCGGTGCAGCGCTCTATCTATTAAGCTAACAAGTCAACTGGGAGCAGGTCGTTAAATTGTGAAAGGATGATGATGAAGTTATGAATATATGAAAATCATATATGTGAACTGCGGAGGGAATAACTTAATGAAGGATGATCATCGCAGTTATATACGCAACTTTTGCAGTTGCGAAAAGAAAGCCTGAATCTCGTACAAGCCTGAATTTTTTTTTTTTCAGGCTTTCTTTTAACAAATGCAAAAGTTGGGTATATAACTGCGATGATCATCCTTTATTAATTTTTTTTTGTATGTTGAAGTTGATGGAAACTGGTCGGCATGGTCAACTTGGACCGCTTGCAGCAAATCATGTGATGGTCAGAGAAGCAGATCTCGTAAATGCAACAACCCAAATCCAGCTCACGGTGGGGCGACTTGTGTAGGAGACACCACAGAAAATGAGGCCTGCCATGTAGGGGTTTGTCCAGGTAAGTTAAGCCTAAGGCTTTTAAAGGAGCTGTGTCACGAAATTCATCCAAATTAGGTTATTGCAAAATGTCCGTTAAATCAAAAGAAACGTAAAAATAACCATAACTAATAAGGTCAAAATAACACAACAGATACAACAGCTGACACGGATGGGCAAAACTGAAGAAGATTGAAACGGATTGAAATTAGGGTTTTTGAAAACTGTTCAGCCTAACAGTTTTTCAGAGTTTATCTGTGCCGTTTACAGCTTCAAAAATAATGCTCATGGGACATATTTGTTTGTCTCTAATCTCTGATTTGTCATTTACATGTAATATATTTGCCTTCTTTAAGTTCCATAGCGATTGAGGGCGGGTAATTGGCAAAATACAACAAAACTTGTGGACTGGACTGCCGTGACACAGCCCCTTTAAACAAACGTAAGACGTTTCGTGTAGAAAATAAAGAAAACTGTCAGAAACATTACATAGAACCTGTAGTTTAATGATAACAATAATAAATTAAAGTTGTGATGAGACTAATATCATGTTCACATCGAACTTTAAGGCAAAACCAAATTGATTTTTCTATTCTCTGAATGATGTGCTCGAAACGTAAGTTATTATTCTTAAACTTTCTTTAAAGAGAGGCTTTCAGACAATAATTCTTGAAGGGGAATTTCATGAAAAAATAAATTGCAAATTGTCTGTAGCGCAGAGGACACTTTAAACGTTCTGTGCTCTCTCCTTTCAAGATCCAGTCGATGGAAAGTGGTCGTCGTGGGGGCCATGGTCATCTTGCAGCAAGTCGTGTAGCCCTGGCGGAACTCGGTCTCGATCACGCACCTGCACAAATCCAGCTCCTTCGCACGGTGGTCAGGACTGTAAAGGGCAATCACATATGACAGAGCAGTGCAATACCCAAGCTTGTCCAGGTTATAATATGCCCCCTTTATTCTTCAGGCACTACAGCTTCTTGTGTGAAAACCGCAAGTTTGTGCAGGACTGACATCCTAAGCTTTTGATCAAAGCTAGAAAGTTGAAACCGACAACGTAGTTTATGGCGACTATGGACATCTTGCTGAAACCTTTAATGCTCCTCTAGATGGTCATTCCCTGGATTAATATTACATGTTGCTTTACTACGTTAAAGGGGCTGTGTCGCCGCTAGTCTCCTTCGCAGCCGTTTTTAGGGGGTTCCGTGACGAGCCTAAAAACGGCTGCGAAGGAGGATGTGACGGCTGTCTAGTTCAGTTTTGTCTTGTATTGTCAATAGAGAGGAGAAGTCGTTACGTCATGTTCCCATGGTAGCAAAATTTCTGGATGAAAACAAACCAAAAACGTCACTTAAAAAGTGAATTTACGCTGCTTCAGACTCCCTCGATCTCATTCAATTTCAATCAATTTGTCGAATGTTGGCAAAAATTTCTAAGGTTAAATCCAAAAGGACCTTATTTAAGTTTAGAAAAAAAAAAAAACTACAAGAACATTTTTGTGTTGTTTTCACCTACTTTATAAAGCGGGCTCTTGAAATTAGGAAGTTGAGAAACTGTTAGCTAAAGAGGTTTTGAAAAACCACAATTGCAGTCCGTTTTAATCTTCTTCAAGTTCGTCCATCCGCGCCTTCGTTTGTATATGCTGAGATATTTATACCTCCTTTTAATGTTTTGCGCGGTTGTTTTCAAGTGTCTCTCAATTTGATGGCAGTTTCCACCGTTTGAATTTCCATAAATTTCGTGGCACAGCTTTTTTTTGAGGCCCTTGTGTCTTCGTAATATTTGCAAATCTACCCTTGTTTCTTCCATTTAGTTGATGGTGGTTACGAGGATTGGACCCCTTGGACACCATGCAGCAGGTCCTGTGAGGGGGGCACACGGGTCAGAAATCGCTTTTGCACTAAACCACCACCCTCCAATAATGGGCAACCCTGTAGAGGAGCAAGCTACCAAAACGAAAGTTGTAACACCCAACCGTGCCCAGGTGAGTTACCACACTTTAAAGGGTTGCATTTAATTAATTGTCAATTTTGGTTTGCGCTTCTTTCGGTTAGCCTCCAGCGCCCCTTGAAATCAAAGTCAGCTAACCAATGAGTTAATAATCTCGACCAAGATTTAATTTGTTCACAGTAAATAAATGAATAGCACTTCTTTTAAAAACAAATGATGCGGATTGTAGAAAAGACGAGGAAAGGAAAGCTGCTTTCAAAGGGAACTAGTCGCGATTCATCCCCATTTGTATAATACGCTACCGAAACGTTTTTTAGTCTTATATTAGTCGAGCATTAGGCTATATGTTATAGCCCATAAGTAGCGAAAAGCGCCGTCTTTTTGGCGGCAAAAAAAAAAGGATTAAAGTCTAGCTCTAAGTAGCTAAATTTTTTTATTCTCGATATTTTTGACCAACTAGTTGGATTTTACTAAAACAATTATTCCTCTCACCCTCATGGCCTCTGAATCAATAGCCCATTCGGGCTCGAGGAATAATTGTTAAATATTGTTTGGGACGGAACCTTAAGCTTTCAAAAAGTCGTAGCAACCTCAAATTCTTTGTCATAACGTTCTAATGAAAAGAACGTAAGAACAGAATGGCATATGACATAATTATGTGATGCACCTTTTCGTTCCCTCCAGTTGATGGTGGTTGGTCATCCTGGACAAATTGGTCTCCCTGTGATCGAACTTGTGGAGGCGGTTCACAATACAGAAGCCGTCTTTGTGACAGCCCCAAGCCGCAGCACAACGGTCAACCTTGTACTGGGGATGGCATGGAAACCCGACAGTGTAATAATCAAAGTTGCCCAGGTGGGAGAATCAACCAGTACAGTTTATTGGTGGGGTACCCCAGGCGTCCTTACAAGGGGGATGGGTGAGAAAGATAGAAAGAAAAAAAATCTAAAACAAGGCATCCCCAGTTTCATGCCAAAATATGGAGGTTGTTTGAATTTGCTATAGTATCGGCAGTTTAACGAGATTGCATATTTTACAATAACTGAGCGATATCTCGCGCGCTGATTGGTCGAGAGCTATGATCAATAAGAGTGACGATCATGGCAAATCGACAACAATTCTCTATGGTCTGTATTCTTATCGACCATAAAAATGACGTCAAAACGTTCAAAACTTTGCGGTAAAACCACTCGATCGCCGGCGGCTCGTATTTCTAGTTGAGTTTGAGCATCTTGACGTCATTTCTACGGTCGATAAGAGTAAAGATCATGGAAAATTGCTGTCCAATTTTTAAGTTATGCTATTTAGCACTTTGAAATCAATAATACTTAATATTAACAGAGTTTTATTATGTTTGTACAGTTGATGGAGGATGGTCTTCGTGGCGTTATGGGAAATGCAGTGTTTCATGTGGACAGGGAAAACAAAATCGAACGCGTTCATGTTCAAACCCAACCCCCTCCTCAGGTGGAGCTGATTGTAAAGGTGTTGCCTGGGAAACGTTGGACTGCAACAGTGGACCCTGCCCGAGTATGTTACGTATTTGTTCGAAACTTAAACATTCTAAAAAAAAATTCTTACTTTATAGCAAAAACTATGAATCTTAGTAAAAGCTTGAGCCTGTTTGTATGTCTGGACATTATTTTTCAGTTAAGAAACCTCAAATTACCCGATCTAGAAAACATGAGGAGAAATGGACAGTTTTAACATTATCTCGTACTTCTCTGTGGCTCTAAATACTGTGAACCGCGTTGATACGGCCAAAAAAATTTGGCCGTATTACTCTTTTTAGGCGATCGGTAACAACATCGCTCCCTAACTCTGATATTAGTTACAGTTTCTTTAGGCACTCGAGCCACATAAGGCTAACTGCGCTGTAGGGTTACAGGTATTTCGAGAAAGGTTGTCGGAAAAATGTGCACGTGACAATCGCGAAAGGTAATATGGGATATGATCGATACACTGTTCCTGACGACTGTAGCTGTCGAATCTACTTTTGTTGCTTTCCGTTAGCACTCCCAAACACATTTTCGTGGCCTTTCGTGCTAATTGTTTCAAATTTCTCTGAAGAACAGTGAACTCAAAACCACCCACAATGCCTTTCGGGATTGTCGCGTGCACTTTTTCCGACAACCTTTCTCGGAATAGCTGTATACGATGTAAGTGTAACATTTACATTATTGACGTTGACCGAGGTGCAGTTGGAAATACTGCACCAAGGGCACCATCTTCGATTCATTTATCAATTTTGGTTTACAGGAACTAACAACCAAAGCAATTCGCTAATTGTGTATTCGCATTTGTTGATTAATAATTCGATATCATGAACGAGTTAAGATATTCAATGGGATTTAAGATGAGCTCGTCATGAATCTTTGGACTTAGATTTCAGGAATATCTTACAACGCAAAAGTACCTATCAGTTTGTATGTGTATTGATATTTTTCTATCTCCTTAGTGTCCCCAGTTACCTTGTATGAGCTAAACACATCGACACTTAAATGAAGTTGTTATGTTATGTTATGTTAGTTGCTATGTTAGTGTACTTGTATATCAAGAATGTCTTTTTCATTTCATTTCCTCTTCAGCCCAATTAACGACGACGGCCGGTCCAACAGGTACATTATTGAATGCTTTTTTTCTTTTCGAGGATCCTTTTTCTAGGTTGACGCAGTATAAATGAAATCGTGCTCTTGGCTATGTATAATGATGCTGACAAGTCAGTTTTAAGCTTGTCTGATCACTAAAACGCGCCTTCCACCATTTCTGCACTATAAGACGCGAACTGTCTTTCTCCCGTTTACATCAGTTTATATATTTACGTACTTTTCCACTTTCATTACAGCTACCACCACGCCGAGTCCAACTCCAGGTAATAATAATGATGATGATGATGATGATATAATAGTAATGATAATGACAATGGTGGAGACAAATAAGTTGGTTTCGCACCACCATGAACTATTACAGCTGGCGGTCTGGGCGGGACTTAACTCGGCAGTCGGGGTCTTCTGATTTCAACTCCAGTCTTTTAGCCGGTCAACCACGCTGCCTCCGGTTGGTAAAACGGCAAGAGAGCTTTTTTTTTCAACACCTTACATTTACTGAATTTCATGAAAGTCTCTGTTTTCGTAGTTGCGTTATCTCGGGGCTCATGAGAAGTTATCCACCATTTCGAACATTCTGTTCAAATTAGGCATTGCGTCTTTGAAATATAATGTAATACCAAAATATTCTAAAAATGCGGATAGAAACTTGAAACATCACTCGGCGTTGTAATCGTAAGGAAATGTAAGAGCGTGTTAATTGAAAGCAACTGCATGATTCATGTGTGTAGAATAAATATGCATGCATAAGTAATGTTGATTACGTGAATATTTCTGCCATAAATTATTGACCATGTGTTTTCTAGCGGCACTCTCGGTCAACAGTTTAACGGATTAAACTAGTTTACGAGTAATTCGTGGTCTAATGGGCTGGCCCTTAGAAACAAAACGAAGCGATCTATTCGAGTTATCAGCTTTCTACCTGTTCCGAGATTCGTTGTAGTAATTTTAACTACTTTTGTGTGATTGTCATTTTGATTTATATTTTTTTTCTCCAGATCCCAACGCAACACTGATCGACCTAGTCTTTGCATTAAGCGCGACTTCAAGTAATTCATTTCAAGCATACAATAAAATGAAAGACACAGTGAAACAGTTCATCGATAAATATGGAGCAACTGCGGTACATTACAGCATCATCGTCTACGGTGGGCAGGTCTTAAGGGTGGTGAATTTTAATCACACCTTCCCTCCTAGCGCAAATGAGCTGAAGACTGCCATAAGTAATCAACGATCGCTGTCTGGAGGCCCTGTTTTAAAAGACGCACTGGACGAAACGTTCAGAATCTTTAATGAAACAATTGGCCGTCCCAAGGCTCTGAAAGTTCTGGTTGTCATAACAGATAACAATTCTGAAGACAAGAAGGGCTCTTTGAGCGCGGCTGTAAAGCGTTTGGAGGAGCAGATTTATCCTAAAGGAGTGCTGGTGATCTCTGTTGCATTAGGAGCTGTGAATAGGAGCGAACTTCTCGTTATATCACCTAATCCTCTGGATGTTTTGTCCGTTGGTACAAGCATCAATGCTGGAATTTTGGCTGAACGTATTATGGAGAGAATTCTAAGACGTAAGATATCATAAGCGAGAAGGAAATTGGGTCCAGTTAACTTTCGCAGAATTCTGTGATTGTTGCTAGGGACAGGCGAAAAAATTAGCCAAAAGGTCCAGTAATGACCCCAGAAATAATCGCGGGACACATTTCGGCACCAATATCCTTCTCTTCGAAATCGCCACTTATGAAACCAGTTAACATTCGTGAAGACTTCTGGGACTGTAACAAGGACATGAAAAAAAAAAAAAAAAAAAAAAAAAAAAATAGCCAAAAGCTGACCGGCGCGTCTCCAGCAATGATCCCAAAAACAATAGGCCACGTTCGATTAATTAAAATTCTAACACGACTCCGAGGCTTTAGGGTCAAAATTGCAATTTTTTACGACTCCATTGTGTCGCAATTCCGAGAAGAGATTTGAACCAGAACGCCTCGAAGTTATGTAAGAATTTTAATATATCAAACGTGGGCAATTGCGGGATGCATGCGCATTTCCGCTCTAGTTTTCTCCTCGTCTCTGAAGTGGCGTTAGACCAATAAATCTCACAAGGAGAATAATATCAATAGACCAAAATTCATACTTGACTCTGAGGCTTAGGGGAATAGAACAAAAGAAATCATATTGGGTAATACACTTCTTTTGTTTTATTCCTCCAAGCCTCTAAGCCAAGTATGAATTTTAAAATATCGAAATTGGTATAATTATTGTGAGTATTACACTCAAATTATTGTTCTCAGATCAAAATGGATTGAGTTTGCTCCCGCTTTCCAGTTTTGTTGTTGTTTTGTTTGTTTCTTTTTTTTTTCCATAAGTCAAATATGGAACCTTTAGGAGCAGCAATATAATAGACACTAACAAATTTTCACTTTGAGACCATTCAAGACCAATCCATCCCAACGCACCCAGAAAGGAAAACCAACAATGACTGACAATTTGTGAGAAGAGCCGGTTGACCACAAATCCAAATGCAAAAAAATTGACTGTATTCGTATACATGTGTTCTTGCCATGCCTCACTATTCATGACATTATTTCCCTCTTATCTTACAGTAAGTACTCCCATTGTCGACCTTGGATTTGCCTTGAGCGCCACCTCAGCTGATTCCAACGTAATTTTCATGCTGATGAAAAGTGTAATAAACACAATTATCGACCGCTATGGTGTAGACAAAGTGGGATTCAGCGTCATAGTTTACGGAAACGTTGCCACCACAAGGCTGTCCGACTTCAACTTAAAATTCACCCAGAATGACCTCATCAAAGCAGTGAAAGATCTCAAGCCAGTTGGGGGACCTGTTGACCTTGAAAAAGCCCTGAAGGAAGCTAGGACTTTGTTTGACGCTAAAGCCAGACCTGGAGCTAAGAAAGTGTTTGTTGTACTTACCGATGCTGTTGCAAGAAGCAGAGACAGAGCTCTCTTAGTGGAAACAGCTCGGTTAAGAAGAGAAGGCGTTCTTATTTTGTCCGTTGGATTTGGTACTCAAACTGATCGAATAGGAGGACAGATGAATACGGTACTTTTCAGTCCCGATGATTACATAAGCGTGCCTAACTACTTCGCAGCAAGAAGAGTTGCTATAGCTGAAGCCATAATGTTTAAGGCACTGCAAGGTATTGTTTATTGCTTAAACACGTATTGTTAACTGCTGCTTATATGTCCCCACCCCCAACTGCAAGCCCGCCAGGGTTTATTCCAGAGCGCGGCCAATTTTGAAAAACAAATGCCGCATAAAATGTACGTTGCGGCGTCAAATGGGGCGAAAAAAAAATAGACCCAAGTATAAGAACTATTTTTTGAAATATATTATTCGAAAACATCACTGACAACACTGATTTGACGGCCGCTCTATAAAATTACTTTGAAATTTTATAACCTCTTACTGTCTCAATTGCCTTTCCTTCTTCGATCGAGTCAATATTTCACCAGACAAACACCCGGATTCCGCAGAAATTCGAGCCCAGGCTTTTTCATTTGCCCAGAATGTTCCAAAATGGCGGCAAAGCGTCCGGCGAGTCCGACCCATGTAGAATGTCAAAAGTCTAAAAAAGCACTCGGTTTTTTTTGGGATTTGGTGCCCCTTTTCTTGGACCCCCTTTCTTGAAAAAGGGCCCCCTAAAATTTACAGAAGGGGGCCCATTTGACCCTCACTGGCCAATTTGTAGAATAAACCCTGAGCCCCCGAGTTATATAGGCCCACCTACTTGTAAATAATAACAAAAATAAGCCCTCCGGATATAAGCCCCTTCAAAAGCAATGAAAATTTACGGCATGATATAATATGAAAATTATATATATAGATATATATATTCAGCTATTTGGAGAAAAGTTGTCGGAAAAATGTGCTTTTGACAATCCTGAAAGTTAACATGGGATCTGATCAATACACTGTAGCTGACGAACCTACAGCGACAGCCTTTTTCGAAAAAGCTGTATATGATATGACATCATATGATATCAGTTAAAAACGCCACTTAGTACCCCTACAGTTTTAAACTCGCACTTGACACCACGAAGGCCAACTGGCCATGACAAACGCGTGAGCGAACAGCTGAACTCTACTCTATTTGCTGTTAAAAGGAATAATTGAACAAATGCTTCAAGATTTACCTTTTTGTTTTTTTTACAGCTAATGTTCCCCTGATCGACTTGACGTTTGCTCTTAGCGCTACCTCAGTTTCAGCCCAAAGCTCTTACATTTTGATGAAGCGAACAGTGAAGAGTATCGTCGAGAAATACGGTGTTAACAGAATCCATTATAGTGTCATTGTCTTTGGGTCTGTTGCCGTAAGTCACATAGACTTCTCCTATTCTATTCCGGACCGAAACGAATTAATCCGTAAAGTGGCTCGACTGCCAAAGAGTAAGGACAGCCCAGATCTGGTGAAAGCACTTGAAAAAGCAAAGCAAGTGTTTGAATTACGAGAAGTACGACCAAATGCCAAAAAGGTTCTTGTTGTGATTCTGGACAATGCATCGGTGAGCAACAAAAAAGACCTGAAGGAGGCGGTGCATGTGCTGGTTAACAAGAGTGTTTTAATTATCGGTGTCGGAGTGGGATCAGCCATCGACCCGAAGGAGCTAGAAATTATCACTGAGGAGATCAGAAATGTAATCAGAGTTGGAATAAACAAAAACCCAGATGAGCTGGCAAAAGAAATCATGGCAATAATTTTAAGAAGTAAGTTCCTTTAGGCATTAAGGATTTTATATGCGTCTACCTCAAAAAGATGATTTTATCATTACCTTTTTCCCAACCATCCATCCGTCCGTCCTCCTTCCTTCCTTCCTTCATTCCTGCCTGCCTGCCTTCCTTCTTTCCTTCCTTCCTTCCTTCCTTACTTACTTACTTCCTTCTTGTTCTCTCCCTCCCTCTTCATTCCTTCCTTTATTCCTGCCTGCCTTCCTTCTTTTTTTCCTTCCTTTCTTCTTTCCCTCCCTCCCTCCTTCCTTCTTTCTTTCCTTCCTTCCTTCCTTCCTTCCTTCTTTCCTTCCTTTCTTCTTTCCCTCCCTCCCTCCTTCCTTCCTTCTTTCCTTCCTTCCTTCCTTCCTTCCTTCCTTCCTTCCTTCCTTCCTTCCTTCCTTCCTTCTTTCCCTCCCTCCCTCCTTCCTTCTTTCCTTCCTTCCTTCATTACTATAATTCATTCATGAACTGATCTATTTGTCCATGTCGTAATAGTAAAATGGCGTCATCGTGCAAATGGCCTATTAATTGAAGTTTTTAGTTTTTTAGATATCTGATCACGAGGTGATTTTCCTTTTTTAGCCTCTGGTTTCTCACAATGGACGTCATGGAGCGCATGCTCAAGGACTTGCCGCTATCTCGGCGTGGATGGAACAAGACAACGTACTCGATTCTGTAGAATTCCAGAATTAGGATGTGTTGGCAGTGAAAGAGAAACGAAAGGATGCAACATCTGGCAGTGTGAAGGCAAGTTTCTCAATATAATCATTTGTTAACTGTAACTTTGGTTTCCATTTGGCCTTTTTCCTCGGCCAACTAAATAGGCTCTTTGGAGCTAGTCATTCACGACAATACTACCATGTTGTAAAGCAAGGGGCGCACTGAGACAAGACTAAAAAGAGCTCACATCATTTTACATGTTAAGACGGGATCCATCAGGGAAATGAGTAATTCCTATTTTCAGTGGACAAAAACCTTGTACCAGAATAATTTAAACAATATCGCATTCTTTTTTTTCTTTTTTTACATTTTTCAAGGGCTAAAGATGTAATTAGTTATCTGTAATAACACCAAAGAAAAGTTATTATGAGAGCCTGAGAAAGTAAAAGTCAAATTTCATCCAATGACATGTTACAAATGAGATTTTTCAGACTTTTATGTGTGCCTTTACAACTCTTGTGAAATTTGACATTTATTTTCTCGGCTCCCATGAGAAATTGTCTTTGGTGTTATTACAGTTAACTAATTATAATATCTATAGCCCCAGAAAAATGTAAAAAAAAGAATGCAATGTGCTTTAAGTTATCCTGGTACAAGGTTTTAGTCCACTGCAAATTAAAATTACTCAATTTCCTGCTGGATTCCGTCTAAATTTTCTTTGTTTCGATGTCTTCTCCCAATGCGTCTTCACCTTCCCCCCCCCCCCCCCCCCCCCCTCTCCTCCCCCGCACCATGTGAATGACGAGCTACCAAGGGTATTTGTCCAAATTAGAAAATCTTGCTGTCAGTTTCCAAAAAAATGTTTGGGGGAGGAATCTGCAACTTGGCTAAAATTGTCCTCGTTTTCGTTTTCTTGTTGATAGGCTGTGGAGAGAAAGGACCACTAAATGAATCCAGTTACCAGGCTTCCAGCGCTGAACAACCCGCCAGAAACGCTGCACTAGACACTTCTAACCCTAGTGATTCTTCGTTAGCCTGGTGTCGAAGACAAAACGATGTCGGTGGTTATCTGCAACTCAATCTAGGTACAATGTTTTTTTACGTTACCAGCAAAGTTGTGTGGCATTTTTAGCAGCGTAGAAAGAAAGTAGTGTCCGATAGCCCAGGGCTAGCGGATTTTGATATCGGGCTAGTGAATTCTGTTCTTAACTTGCTCGACGGGCAAGTGATCTTTTTTGAGGAATTCTAATAACAGAAGAACTGTGAGATCAATTCTGCTCTTCAAAAAGCTTTTGGGGCTAGTTGAAATGACGTCTGGGTTAGTAAATGTTAGCTTCAGCTTGCCCGAATGGCAAGCTGTAAAAATGATTTTCTTTGCATCCTGTTTAGTACACATGTTATCGCGAAGATTTATAACAAGAACTTGATTTTAATTACCTATGCGTAGATGTAAGATAAACTAAGTCGAGTATGGCCAATAAGTACTATCTTCATCCCTTAGGAGTTGCCTGTTCATTGCAGTGCAAAAATTTAATGAGTGACATTTTCAGTTTACATAGGATATTGCTATTTTACGAGGGTAAGAGAAAATTTTGCTTCCTCATCCAGGTACTTAACATATCTTTATAGGCTTGAGAATAAAACAGTAATACGTCATCTATGTAACTTAACTACAACCCTGAAAGCTTGCTGTTCTTTTCTGCCACATTTGACTTACCTAAGGGCCTGTTTACATGGAGGTGGGGAACCCAGGTAGGTGAGGTAACATGTGGCCGGTCACCCCAACTATCATGTAAACGTGACCAAATCAAAATGAGAGATTATATGGACAGGCGGGTTACCCCACCTAAGCGGGTTACCTCGCCTACCTGGGGTCCCCCACCTCCACGTAAACAGCCCCTAAGTACCTTTTTAAACGTAACAGGGCAAACGATGAGGGTCTACCGTGTCGCCACAAAAGGCCAAGAGGAAGGAAGTGGTAACTGGGTCACTAGCTACTACTTGGCGTTTAGTTCAGATGGTCAATCTTTTACTAACTACACGCAAGGGCAAAACAGAGCTAAGGTAGGTGCAATACTTAAGATAATGGCATCATGACATACTTGTTTACTGTAGTGGAAAAAAAAAAAAAGGGTTATAAAGGCATTTTCATTAGAATTAGAATTTCAAAAGAAATATCAACGATAAAAAAAGTAACACGACGTTTCGATGACTCCATGTATGTACAGAAAAAAGAAAGTGTCAGGAATATATAAAGTTAAATTGAGGCGTGAAAATGGAGCAAACTAACAATTAAAAGTTTTGCCCGGATGCAGTCTACTTGAGTGTTTAATGTAGGTCTTTTGTTTCTGATGATAAGCATTTCGAAGATCAAATACTCAAGCTTTCTTCGGCATTTCTTGAGGACCTTAAAGTTAGTGTTAAGATTCATTCGTTTTAAGTTTTAAGAATTTCGACTGTTAAATGGCTTAATGTGAAAAATGCTTATAAATGGAATCTATTTCAATCTAGAAGAGATTAATGCTTAATGCGCCTCATCATTGGCAGCTGTGAGGGGGATGTTCGAGCCATCTGGGACATTAGGGAGCTTTAGCAACGACGACGGCGACGGCAAATAGGACGTCAGAAAAGCAATGGCTTTATTACGCAAAACAACAACTTTGCACGTGCATCACGCTTTTTTGTACATTTCTTTACCGTCCTTGCTCGACTACGACGTGAAAATGCCTAATTGCAAGTCTTATGGAGGACGTAAACAAGCGACCACGAATATCTTTTTCTCTCTCTAAACTTGAGTGCGGTCCTTAAGAAATCAACTCCAGGAAAATTCGCCTACACTTGCCATTTTCAGCAAATTGGAATAACGCGACAAAGATTGAAAAAACGGGAATTCATTTTGAAACTGACGTTTTCGCTGCAGTTGCCGTCGTCGATGGTAAAGCTCCCTATTATCATGAAGCCAACTGTAGCGTGGAAGTTAGGAAACATTTCCTCCTTCCCTCCCTCTCTTTCTTCCGTTTACCTCAATTTTAGGCTAGTGGATGGTGGTTTTTTTTTCCTCACCTTGCTGTGAGACAAATAAAGTAAATGGCCAATCATTTTGCCAAATTACCATCAAAGGGAGCTGACACCCAAAGGAATTTAACATTTTAAGTAAACTGAAAGATCAATACGCTATATTCTCTTCGTTTGAAAGTACACCGCTATGAAACGATTATGGGTTCGAACGTAAAGAAGATATTAGTTTTTAGACTGCCCAACCTTATCCTACTTTATCTTTCAACCGGTCACCGTCCTTTTGATTCCCAAGATCCCTCCGAAACTTTGCATAAGCATTGTTTTTAACTTCTTTTAGGTCGTATATTCGTCCTAAGTGAAATTGAAAGCAATGCTTATGCAGATTTCTTGGAGAGAACACAAAGAGTTTTATAGTGTCTTTTAAAAAGGCTTATTGACCATCTGACCATAGCTAACTTTATCAGGAAACAGTTTTGTTTTTTCTTAACTTTGAGGCCATTTTCATTTTTCAGTTATTTGCAGGAAACAACGGTCCAACTTCTGTTGCCTTTAACAACCTCAACGCCACAGATCCCGTCCAATATGTTCGATTCTATCCGGCATCTTTTCGAGGACGTCCCTGCATGCAGGCGGCTATATTTGGATGTAACGCCGCACGTGAGTAATAAACAGAGATTCTTTTTCTTTATATTCTGGTGCTGATATCTGACCAAGTGCATCGTAAAACGTCCCCATACAGGAAAACCGAATTTAAAGGAAAACAGAAAGAGGAGCAAATCTGTAATATACTTTCGGGATCATTTTACGTTTCTTGGAAACTGCCCACCTACCCCTCCCCTAAGGCAATATTTTGCCTTAAGTGAGAAGTAAGTGTTAATTTTGGCTTAGGGGAGGGGTAGGTGGGCAGTTTCCCAGTCCGAGGAATTTTTGCTTATGGTTAATCCTGGACTTTGAAATCCGGAATTCAGCTCAAGGAATCCGGAATCCCACTTACGGCTGGAATCCGGAAACCAAGTTCTTCTGGATTCAGGAATCCAGCACCTTAAATCAGCAATCCACAACACTGTCTTAGATTACCTTACATAGGGAGAATCCTTAACTGAAGAACCTTTCCCTTTTTTAATACTAAGCAAGAATCAAGGATCACCGGTATTAAAAAACGTACCAAGTGACCCCAAAAAGGTGTCTACTGGACGAAAATACATGGTATGGGTTCATACCCTTACTGCTTATGCTTGTGCGGGCCAATTCCCCCACCCCTCACCCCCGCCTCCCATATTTTAGAGTTACGTTTTGATAATATTACACCTGTAGTGTGTGTTGCAACTTTGCCTTGTTGGAAATCCATGCCATTGTCCAAAATGTTGGCCTAGATAAACGGCACTTAAAAAATTAACTGATGAATCATATTTCTCAAAACAGCACTTAACGTTGTACCTCTTCCCAACTGAAAAAAAAAAAAGTGCAGAAAACTTTAGTGCTTTGAAAACAGCTACCCAAGGTAAGGGGCGACAACATACTAAAAGAATGAGAGAACAAAGATGTGAAGTGAAATGAAGAAATGATCATCGCAATCAACGCAATTTATGCAATTGCGTAGAGAAGCCTAAAAAAAAAAAAAAAAAAATCCTGGACTTTAACGGGTTTGAACCCGTGACCTCGCGATTACCGGTGCGATGCTCTACCAACTGGGCTATGAAGCCACTGACGTTGGGAGCTGGTCAATTGTGGGTTCATATTTGTTAATGATATATGATATGAATCATATGTGAACTGCGGAAATGAAGTGCAATGAAGAAATGAAGATGTGAAGTCTAGTAGAAAATAATAAAAGTAATAATAATTATCATGATCATCATAATCATCATCATCATCATCATCATCATTATTTAATACCAACAATAATTTTTTTTCCATCTGTTATTTCCAGTAACAGTACCACCGGCAGTTCAACAGGCCGTTGGAAGTGATGCGGGCCGTGGAGTGCGTAAGTAAAATTAGCTGCTATTTCTATTTTTTTGTTTCTTCGGTAAACCAAATTATCACATTTTACAACGAGGTAAATTCTTCACCGATTGCCGCAAATGGATAAGCAACGGCTTAACTGTAGAATACACGGCCACTTCGAGGCTATACCCCTTTAGTATAATTACATTGATGACTATCGAAAATAGAGCGCTGTGATTGGCTAGGAGCTTCGCTCTATCCCGCTATAATCACCGCGCGGTGATTATAGCATTGAAGGCTAGCAGTTTTCAAAATGGCAGCCAGATTTTTTGATGTTTCGGGGTCGGAAATTGATCAATAATTTTATTTTCTCGAATAATCATCAATGTAATTATACTAAAACAATTAGTCGCCTCAGGCGACTAATTAGGCACCTTAAGCAACAGACGTCGCCGACCTCACGACGGCAACCGGAAACGTGAGCATTTCTTTTGAGATGTCACTGCGCATGTGCAGCACGTTGTGACATGACGTTGTCCTGAAGTCGAGAACGTGAGAAGGTGGGGTTTCACGTCGCGACGAAAACGTGAGTATTTAATCTTTTGTTTTGATCCCTTTTAGCTTACTTTTGTGCTATTTTGATGCCGAACCATGCACAATGATTGCCTTTATGCTTAAAACAATGTTTTGGAAGTATTCTTGGACTCATTTTTTTTTTTTACTGAAAAATTGTTTTTCGCATGTCAAACTAGCCTTCAGCGAAGAGGTTGTTTTCATTCAACGTAATGCCGCTTAGTATAATTACTTTTCTTTTCCGATTTTCTCAACGTACAACCCTTAGATTGCTATTCTGGCAAACCCTTCTTCTTGGTATTTCGTTTAACATAAAGGCTTTTTTAATCGACTCAGAGGAATTTGTATTCGAACAGTGTGTACGTCTATTTTGCAATGTTTACAAGCTGACAAACTTCGCGCTACCAAATTTTCTCGCCTGAGTTTTAGTTCTTGTACATACGAGATTGTTGCATTCTTTGCAGAATGCTCTTTACGATACTTAATCAAAATAGGAGGCAAAACTTCTGTATTTGAGCGGCAGATCAATGTGTCGAATGAAAAACGCAGTGAGTTGAGATTCTGTTCAAAATCTATGTTTATTGTGATATCGAGTGGTAAGTTGTGTGTGCAATCTTGGCAGTCCAAGGGCATCTGCCAAAACGGGCAAATCATTTTTGTCAACACGAAATTCAGCTATGCATTCTTCTTCGCTGAAATTGTCCAGTTAGTATTCGTCATAGTTGTCGTACGGAAATACTAGATTTTTTGACATATTTACGTCGTAAAGAATGGCAAATTCATTTGCGTTTATGATTCCTTTGACACAGGAAACTAAAAGTAAATCTCGCGTTTCCTTTAAGCTGGACATAACCTCGGCGAAATACAAAGTAATCGAAAGCTTTGTGATGGTTACGAATTTGCCGCCAACTCTGCGAAAGCTCGCCAGGCGCGGCGTCACGTTTTAGCGCGCTTTGCTTAAGGATGGTAACTTGTTGTCGCGACCGCAACCTGAAGCCGTTCTAGCCCCAGTTTCTTATCGGTCGTCCCGTCGCCGTCGTCAACGAAAACGTCTGTTGCTTAAGGTGCCTATTGTTAAATAACAGTGGTTACGTGGCTACGCCGTTACGGGGCTGGTCATGGATTTCATTCTATCTTTCTACCGTTTGAAAATAAGTTCCAGCTATTGGTCTAAAATATTTTCAAACGATCGCAGCATTTCCCGCTAATTGTAAGTGGTAATAGAAAGCTGTCAATTTTTTTCACCCTTATCATTTACCGCAATTTTTCTATTTTATAGATGTTTTATCAAACTTCCACGTGAAGGTATAATAACTATTTTAAAAAAAATATAATAAGTGGTTACCACATCTCTAGACTTTTATTTGATTTAATGCAAATTCTCTGCCAGTTTCAGTAATTCGGCCATGCAGAAGACCACAACGAATTCGACACAAATGTATTCACAAGGCGTCAAGGGTTAGAGTTATGATTAGGGTTAGGATTAGGGCAGCCAAGTAGCTGCGTAGCCACGTAGCCGCATACCCCAGGGGTTTTAGCCTCCCATGCAGGCGTTTTTAGGGGAGCTCGTTTTTCATCCCTCCCCACAAACGCCTGCTCAAGCGAAAACAACATTCCTTTCCCATTGTTTTATTTGCGGTGTAAGTGTCCAATCAACAGTTGTTGACAGGCTATACACGACTAAAACATGACCCTAGAGTTACCGTTTTCCTTCTTCTCTTTCCTCCGCTAAGGTTATGCAGTGCATGGAGTATTCTAAAATTTGACTAAATCTTACTTTTGCCGCCCTGAATCTAACATTTATTAGAGGTCAGAAAGCTTTCCCAGTGTTTCATGCAGATCGAGTAATTATCAGATTACCCTGCGGTCAAGGTCAACTTTCCAGAATTTGGAAAGTACAATGTGATTGGCTAAGCTTGGAAAAAGAAATGTTGTCTTCGGTTGAGCAGGCTTTTGTGGGGAGCGATGAAAAACGAGCTCCCCTAAAAACGCCTGTGTGGAGGCTACAGGGGTTTGGGTTTGAGCTTGGGTTAAAGTTAGGGTCAGGATAAGTGTTTGGGTTATGAACAGGGTTGGGTTTGGGATGGAGTAAGTGTCAGTTTTAGGGTTAGCTACGTAGCCTCGTATCCACGTAGCCACTTAAGGTTAGAGTTACTGTGTAGCCACGTATCCTGGAGGAGGTGGACCAGTTGGCTGTTTACAAGCGTGGCCAAGGATTTGAACTCTGGACCACCAAGAAAAATTCCGGCTAGCGGTCAGGGCGGGACTTGACCTCGTGTTCTACGGATTACAAGTTCAGTACTCTAACCACTCGGCCACGCTGCCTCGCACTCATCTTGTTGTTACTTGTCATCCATTAAGTTGCCTCCCTACGAAGCGGTTGAGCATAGCAGTCATTTCAACGTCGGCCATCTTAAATTTTTGTGAAAATAAAAAGTGTTTCACTTCTTCTTTGTCTCCCAAGGCATTTTATGGAAGACTACAGGAGCCCAACTATCATCTTCTAAAAACATAATTTCTGTTTTTTTGTTTCGACTTCTCGTGAAGAGCAAGAAAAATATGCGAAAGGACCGTTTTCGTGGTTACGGTCCGTACTTTAAAATTCTGATCGTAAAACAGCCAGTCAGGGATCTCCATTCATATCCTTGAGAATTGCTTGCCATATAATAATCATGACAGTTATTTTGCTTTTTTCAGTAATTGCGCTGTGGATATTGGCTGGAATATTGACTTTCCTTCTTCTTATGGCCTGTTGTTATTACTGCTGCTGGCACGTATGCTGTGGAAGGTATGTCAGAAAATGGGATCAATTGACGTTTTTGATTATCTGACCAACTACCCCTCATTTAAGTGAACACTAACAATTACTTCTCACTTAGGGCGAAATTGTGACTTAAGGGAGGGGTAGGTGGTCAGTTGCCCAGAAACCTGAACTGATCCAAAATATGTACGGAGTGGAAAGGGGGCGGGGGGGGGGGGGGGGGGGGGAGAAGAGGAAACTTTCTTTGCACAAACCATGTTCGAACAGGTTCCCGTTAAAAATTCCCCCCAATTCCGCTTCCAAATACGAAATTGAAATCTTAATTTTCCAAACCAAGGAATTTTGTTTCCTTTTTAATGCCTGTGGAAAAGAAAGCGCTGTCTGTCTGGGGGGGGAAGGGGGGGGGGAGGGGGGTGTTAAGGGGTTTGTTGACCTCTTGGCGGTTTTCCCTGTATAAAACTTTGTTAAGAAGTCCCCCGATATCTTTCCCACTCTGGCCCCGGTTGCTCGAAAGATGGTTAACTCTTAAGCAGTGGTTAAACGCGCTAACCGATGGTTAAAAATTAACCGTGGGTTAGATTCGGTTGCTCAAACGCTGGTTAGTGTTAACCGTGGGTTAAATTTCTTCTAACTAAGCGTTAAATTTAACGTACCTCGCTACGAGTGTTAACTTGTTAACCAGCGGTTAAAATGACGTGCGCTGCAAAATCAGCAAAACAACATGGTGGTTGATTTGCTTTTTCGCTCCATTTTGTTAGTGGTTGTTAATCTCGGAAATGTTTACTGTTGCTGAATCGTAAATGATTCTCCTCAAGTAAACGCCGAGAATCGCAAGCTGCAAGAGACTTCCCAATGTTTTGCGAGACACTTGTCGGCCATATGAGACGGAATGAGTTAAAGTACGGCTTTTACTGTCAAAAACATGCTTGTTTTTCTCGAATATATCTTTCAATTCTTGATAAATAAAGCTCTACTGGCTTCAAATGGCGTGGACCGGCAGAATTTCATTGGCAAAAGAATTAAAGACGATAAATTTCCAACATCATCTGTTGCTGGCTTTCGTGGCACAATAGGTAATGCGTCAAGTTAACATGTCGGAGGTCCGGGGTTCAATACTTGTCTTGGGTAATATTTTTTTCTTTTTTTTTTTGGTCCTTTTGTTTTTGTTTTTGTTTTTTGTTTTATTTTTCGTAAAACATGCTTTCATTTTTTGACAGACTTAAAATATACCGGTAGACTAATTGCAAATTCATTTTCACATTCATTTCTAAATTACAGTAACTAATAATTAAAACTTGCCAAACCTGTTCGGAGATGGTTAAAGTCTGGCATATTTTATTTAACCATTGGTTAGCTAACAAAGGATTAGCGTCAGCTTAACAGACCTTCGAGCAACGGGAATTTAACCAACAGTTAGTTAACCCACCGTTAGCTAATTTAACCAACCGTTACCAACTAACATATGGTTAAATTAACCATCTTTCGAGCAACCGGGGCCAGATCAACAAAAAGGGTTTTACCCACTCGGGCCTAGACCAAACATCAAACTTTCCATGAGACGACCTAAATTACGTTAAGGTCGTCTGTTGGGTCAGAATTCGAACTTAGGACGGGTCGAACCGATCAACTGAATCAGCTAGGTCAGTAGTAAATTTACTCCTCAACGACGATCATACAATTTTTTCACTTATTAGTTTTTTCATCGCATGTGAAGATCGACGTTTCTCGCGTAGGCGATCTTCAGGCGTTCTATCCGTCTGAAGCTGAACGGAACGGATAGAACGTGTTGGGCTATCCAAACTCATTCAGACGATTCTAACTGAGCCGACTGGTTCCTCATGAAAAGATCGACATTTGGATTAAGCCTCATTCTGCGTGTACATCCGAAGGTTTAGTCTGCTACACAGCCGTTTTTAAGTGTCGTCACGCAACGTTCCTCCCCGAGGAGCGTTGCGTGACGACACTGAAAACGGCTGTGTAGCAGACTACCGAAGGTTAGGATGTAACCTATAGTGACGAATTACATGTTTCCTCACTACGTAGGGGCAAAAAGAGGAGAGGTTTTGTCTTTAGAGAAACAGTCGCTGACGAAGGCGGATATCTTATTGAACAAGACCAAAGATGGAAGGTTCCTCCAGCAGCCATGGTGAAAAGACCTGCGGAAGATGAAGTTCAGGAGATTACCATAGAGATGAAAGAGGAGAACAAACCGTTCGGTACGCTGATAGAACTTCTTCTTTTTGTTTGTTTGTTTGTTTCTCTGTTTTTTTTCTCCTGTGCCATTAAACTAACTTCAATTTTCCAGTCTTGGCAAATCCCAGATACAACCCTCCCCTTTCAACACCCCAGAAAGGGCAAGTGCTCTGCAAGCCGCTGTTTAAGACACGCAAAGAGTATAGTCACTATGACATATACATCTCCTTGGCTAATTTTCGGTTTCTACCACTGTTTTAGGAGTCATCCAGTTCGGTATTGAGGCCGACGAGACAAAAGAAAGACACGTGACCGCGGAGGATGTAAAATCAGAGACGCCAAAATATTCGGAAGAAATCGGTACAATAAAGAGTGGAGCGAGTATGTTGACAATGAGCAGCGTTTCTGATGCTGGATACGCGTCAACAGAGAGGAGAAAGCGAACCAAGAGTGACACAGCTGCCTCCGCTGGTGGCTTTGGAGGAGCAGAGTTTTCATACAAGGAGGAAAATATACAGGGATCAAATTTTACTAATCAAGGATATATGAGGTTTGTAACCTGTCAACTTACGCGTGCGGTCAATAAATCTTCCTCGGTTTCTATTTTCATACGGCGCTCAATCTCTACGGGTGCATTTCCACTGTCGCGTAATTTTTACGTGCGTAAGGATGGATTTCCACTGCTGCGTAATTTTCACGTGCCTGCGCACGCAAATTTTACGCGCGTAAATAATTTATGGAATCTATGGAAGGTCGCGTAAACGTAACCTCGCTCAACTTTTACGTTTACGCGCGGCCTTTCACACATCGCATCTATTTTATTAACGCGCGTAAAATGTACGTGAGTACGTACGTGAAAATTGCGCAACAGTGGAAATCAACCTTAAATAAGATGAAGGCAATGTATCAAAGGTCGCGAGTAAACGTAAAAGTTGAACCTCGCTAAACTTTTACGTTTACGCGCGTACAAGTCGAAATTCACTTTCAAGGGAAAATAGAGGTTCTGTGGGCAGGCTATGAGGTTTTAGTAAAATCCTACTATTAGTCTATTATCAATGCTGCGTTCTGATTGGTTGAGCTACTACTAGGCTCTATGCTCTAGCCCACTAGTAGCGAAAAGCGCCGGATTTTTGGCGGCAAAAAAGAATTGAAGTCTTGCTTTAAGTTGTTTTGTCTCGATATTTTTGACCAACTAGTTGGATTTTACCTTCGGCCTCATGGGCTCTTACTCGAGGAATAATTGTTAATGAGTTCTTTTTTTTATGTTGCGTTATCGTCAACATATTGAACTATTCATTTTAAGTTGGATGACTAGCAATGCCGCAGTTAAGGTTTCCGCAGGTTGCCTATAAAGCGTTTTCAAGAGACGTCACGTCAGCCATGTTGGTGTTCCAAACCAATCCTGTAGTCCTGAATTCAGTTGAGAAATGTGAATTAACCAAGGTTAATAGGAGCTGCTTAGGCTATCTTTGTTTTGACTTAAATGTCTTGGTGACAAGATTGTATTTTTTGGCAGGTCACAAGAATACCTAGCCGAACCACGTCAGTCAACGCCGGTTCGCGCCACTGGGCAAGGACTGAGGCGTTCCCAAAGCGCAGACGTACTTGCCAATGTTGATTACGAAATGTTGAAAGACCGGCGTCGATCCTCCCAGCCTGTGCAGACGAAACGTGGTGGTTACGCGAGGATGCAAGAAGAGAGCGGTGAATTTCTGCATGGGGCTGATGAAGGCTATGCGATGGGAACTGTTGATGTGGCTATAGCTGGGATTGGATCCCCGGGTGGATCTAGGTTAGGTTTTGAGCCGATATACGATATGCCGGAACAGGAACTCGGCTTTATAGCAGATAACGGAGGGCGCAATATGTACACCCTTGATAACGGCGGGTACCGTTCGGAAGAGTGGTTTAGCAGAGGCGGTCGCGGCCCTGGTCAGTTGAGAGAAGAAGGATTTAAGGAAATTCACGTGGAACATATGCCGATCTATACTGAGATGACGTTTGGTGAAGAGGTAAATAAGTTTACTTGTAATCGTTCTTTATCAGTCCTTTATTTGGGGGCTTAAGCGTATTAAATTTAGGTTGAACTTGGTAATCTTTCAAGCAGGCCATGATAAGCATTCGTCTGGCAGGGATACTGAAAATCTTCGACGGTGGAGGTTCCGGTTGTCGTAAACCCCTTAAATCTATGTTCGTTGTTTACGCCCCGGGTTAAGCGTGGTGAAGATCTTTTCATACTTATGATGTTCTAGTGTTTTTCTTTTTATTGAATACAATCTTCGTCAACGTCGTAATGTTTCCTGAATTGACCACTCCAGAAAATACCATAATATACCATAATACTCCTTGTTTGTTACCCCAAAATTTTGCATAAGCATTGTTTTCAGTTTCTCTTGGGGCCTCTTTAACTCCCAAGAGAAACTGAAGACAATGCTTATGCAAAATTTTGGGGTGACAAACAAAGAGTATTATGGTATGTTATAGTATTTTCTGGAGTGGAGGATTGTAATTCATGAAGTAAAATTGAAGTTATTTCTAAACTCCCAGTAATCATAATCAACTTATTAAACGATTGAACAAAAATTCTTGACGCAACTTCTTACTTCTTATTCTTCACTCTTTTATCGCGTTATTTAATCTTCAATTTAATTGTTTTAAAAGTGTATCGAATATTTGTTTTTACTTGGCGTTATTTAATGACTGTTCAATGGTTTTTGTTTTCTTTTTGCAGGAATTTATGCCCAGGCAGGTATAAACAAATTGTCCTTTAGCATGAATTACAATGATAGAATGATACAATGTTTAGCTCTTAATTTTGCTGTTTATCATGCCAGATTGGAGAGCGAAATAACGATCTCGCAATATACTCTAGACGAACTATTAGGGACTATTTGTAAATAAGTTCATTGTTTGCTATTTCCAAGAAAAGGACTCTTCCTTCATCTTAGTCGTAATACCTTGAGTAGGTTAAGCGGCAAGAGGTGTTTTTTAAGCATATTGAAGACTGTCAAGTGGAATCGTTCCGTTTTTTAAGCCCGGTTACCTATTTAGATCGTTTTTACTGAATCACAGCTTTCAACGCATGATTTGCTAAGACTCAGAGCTTCAGTAAGATCAGAAACCCAAACAAGCAAAAAATATTCGAAAATTACTATCCTTCAAGAAGCCGAACTGTTGAACTGTACAAACTATTTCTAATGTATAGTTCAATGAATGAATTCATGAATTCAGCAATCAATAGCTTGAACGAGTTCTCAATTGATGGCTTGTACAACAAACCTACAAACATGGTCCATCGAATCGCTCTAAGCCTGCCGCCTTTGCATCGCAAAAAGTAGAACTTTAGTTTATTGTTAGAATTGAGTGAAAATGGGAGTGTTTTTCGCTTTATGCATTGTTTTGTCACAAATACTGGCTAGAGTGCACAACAGAGTGGTGAAAAAAAAAGTAGTATAATTATATCTCCAAACATGGCCTTTGACGAGATGAAAGTAATATTACTGATACATTTTGCAAAGTTAACCTTGTTTCAACGGGCGCAATTTTTTTCTTACCTTTTTTGAGTGGGTTTTGTGGTCATTTCAAAATAATAATAGTAGTAATAATAATGTAATATATTTCAATGAAAGTGGCTGTACCTTTCTTGCTAATAATAAAATCAGTTGTGTTTATTCGATGACGTAAACACTCGCAATATGAGTGCTTTACCCTCAGTTTTCATTTTATTATGTTCTTTTGTCTAGCTGTTTTACTTTCCCTTTTAAGGGGCTGTGTCACGGCTGTCCAGTTCATTTTGTTTAATTTTGCCAATTACTCACCCTCAACTGCTGTGGAACTTAAAGTAAGAAAAGAAATTACATGTAAATGACAAAATCAGAGATCCGAGACAAGCAAACATGTCTCCTGAGTATTATTTTTGAAGTTGCAAGCAGCAGGGATCAACTTTAAAAAATTGTTAGGCTGAGCAGTTTTCAAAAACCCTAATTTCAATCCGTTTCAATCTTCTTCAGTTTTGCCCATCCGTGGCATCTGTTGTTTCTGTTATGTTATTTTAACCTTCCGTTAAAGTTTTAAGCGGATATTTTTATGTTTCTTAATTTCATGGCCATTTTGTAATTTCCTAATTTGGCTAAATTTCGTGACACGTCTATTTTAGATGGATTTACATGGAGACATCGGAGCTTAATGGTGCTCCTCACCATATCTGCTCACCAATTTGCACTAACAGGCTGATTGTTGCTAAGGAGACTTTTTCATCTTTTCTTTCTGAACGTGCCAACCAATCCCATAATTTCACATATTTAGTCTTTGTGACCTCATCACTTCCCTTCTCTTTTACGATATAGCTTATACAGCGTTCGGGTTCCCTGTGTTTACACCCATCGAAGTTGAACAACGTACATACGTACATACATACTGATCCTTTATTTAAACACGTATGATTTAAAGCTCAAAGCTTGTGGGGTCGTGTAACTTGATTACAAATGAATATAGAACTATATTGAAAATAGAGATATCATTAATTACAAAATACAACTTCAGTAAAAACTCTTAAAATATACAGTTAGATCCTAAAAGGATACAATGTTAATTAAATATGAATATACATTAGTTACCTTTAAGTAAACTGACCAGAACATTTAAAACATAAAATAGTTAAAAACATTTAAAATCTTGGTAGTGCCTGGGCAGCGACTGGACCGACTGTGCACTAAAATCAGTTTCCTTAAAATAAGAGTCCTTCACTTTTCGTTAAAAAAAGGAATTCCGAAGAATAGCGCCTCTATAGCTAATAGAGTTCTTACGTTACTTATCTATGAAAACAACGAGACAGCAACGCTTACACTTTTCTCAAGATGGTTACTCCCCAGGCCACCACGCTCACGCCCACAGTAATTGACAGGTGTCATTCGATTGAATTGACAAATACGGGATATGGCCCTGAAACAGATTTGTATCTAAGATAAACAAGGTCAAACATACATAACATTTTTCTGCTTCTCTTGTTTGGTTGCCTCTTCAGAGTGTACGGAGGAAGTTTATTTTCAACGTTTTCTTTGTTTATTTCACGCATTAGATAAAGGTAAAACATACATTACGTGGTTTTCTCTTCAGCGTGTATGGACGGAGTTATTTTCAACGTTTCCTTTGTCAACAGTTCACAGCTCAAGTAGTAGTTCTTAAAGCCTGGTTTCCATATGATCGTCCGGATCGTCCCGATCGCCCCAATCGTTTCAAAATATTTCGAGACGATCCGGACGACTGGGGCCATTGTTAATTTCCATATGATCGTCTCGATCGCCTCAAGGCAAGAGACGCGGGGTCGTCAGTGATGTCTCTGGGTCACAAATATAATTTTTGCGCGTGTTTTGCAAACAAGTTTTTATTCGTAAAGCGAACCTCGTATCTTGCTATCTGCTTTTTCTCTTGATTTTGCGGCATTGAGAAGCTAGAATAGTTCCCCGAAGACACAGTATCTCTTCGAAAACTTGACGTCACGGACTTACTCTAATTTCAAATAACCCACATACGCGCTGCGAACATTTGTGTATTATTTTTTCGGCTTCAGCGCCATCCGGGCCGAATTTATTCTCGAGTACTGGAATAAAAGTTATGACTTCTGGGATAGCTTTCTATCGTCCCGATCGTCTCAGTCGTCTGAGAGCGTTTCCATATGATCGCTTCAAAATTTACATGATCGTCCGGATAGAACTCAACTCTATCCAAGCGATCGAGGTCGTCTCAGTCGTCCGGGTCGTTTGCAATCGTCTGGGTAGCGTTTCCATATGATCGTCCCGATCGTCTGGACATTTTTTGAGATGACTGAGACGATCCGGACGATCATATGGAAACCAGGCTTAAGGATTAGGATGTAATCAATGCAAAGATTTAGCAAGGCATTTACGGCAAACGTCAGATGCAAGTTGACAGTTTCTGAAGAAAGAAATAAACAGCTAAAAACCGTCGTCCACCAGATCAATTTTATTGAATCGATTTTCGTTATAATTACATGCTGGAAAGTTCTGATTTAATGCTAGTTCGAGGAATGCCTAACGCATTATTTTGTTCGTTTAAAAGGGAATGTTCTTTTAGATCAATCGGGTCGATATTCACTTACGCACAGCCTTCATAACGTTCAGTAAAATGGTAAATCCTAACTAAATACATTTTAATAAACAATTAACTCTTCTCTGCTCAAAATTTTTAAGACCAAACAGGTCTTACGCCTTTTTAGGGCATCTTGAAACTGCCAGGCTGTAATTTGATGTAAAAAGTCCATTTCAAAGAAACAGGCACTTAAATTGGGGGAAGCTTTATTTCATGTTTTAAAGCCTTGATGGTCCAAGCCTTTCGTTTTATGTCCAGCCGCACTCTCTTCTGTACACCCCTCAAATCTATGGCAAAAAGAAAGTGAAAAACTGAGTAATATTAGTAAATCCATGTCATACAACAATTGACAGTTAACCTGATTTCAGGGAGATCTGCTGTGTTCATGTAGAAAACTCGTCCAAAATGAAATCTATCATGGGTACCTCCAAGGCTTACGGACCAATCGCAGGTCACTGGGGTTCGCAACAACAGATCCAGAGAAAAACGAGAACATCTATTCAAATTTGAAAGTGTCAGTGGCCCTGTTGAGCTCGTTGCACTGTTAATAGACTTGAATCCAAGGCGGCTGGCCCTTCCCCACTGACGTTTTGCAATTAAACACTGCTGGTGTAGCATAGAATGTGATTTTCATGAGTGAAGATTTTGCTTTGCAGGCCGCTCTTAAGCTAATAGCTCTATAACCAATTTATGAAAGGTAATTCTCGCTTACATAGTTATTATTATTATAATGTATTTCAGCAAAAACCGTTCCATCTTCGAAGCTGAATATCTGAAATCCTTCATCTCTTAGCTGTTCATTGGGAATTTCCATGCAAACTCCATCCACTTGTTCTGGGCGGGGTCGGGTTTCTTCCCCGGGAGACTGGGCGTTTCCTTCTCTTCCGGCACGACAACTACCCGACCCCTGTACATCATAGTCATCGTCTTTACCCCAGAGATTCGACTTCAAGAAACCTAGTTCGTCTCCATAAAGCTCGTGATACAGGGTTTCTAGGTCTTCCACACTTCTGGAACGTGTTGTTTCTGCTGTTATCATTCGGTTTTGGGCAGGCTGTGTTGTCTCTACTGCAGGCCACTCCTGGGAGCTGTTAAAGAAACAGAATTACTTTTTGAGCTATGCAAAAAGGAAGGAAACAGCTACAAACAAAAAACCGCAAAAAAACCGTCCAACCAGTAAAGATTAAGCTCGTACCTCTAATGGGGTAAACGGGGTTGAACTTGTAATCGAAGCTTAACGATTTATTTTTGATCATCTCAACTTTAGCCTTCAAACGTTTTGTCAAACAAATTAATCAATTTTGGGGGTAGTTGCATAAAAAAACTTTTTGGAAAGAAATATTAACTTTACAAAATGAAATAGCTATTATGGACGACAATCTTCCTAAAGGCTTGTGACGTCATTAAAAATGGTCGCTACGTTGGAAGCCATATTGGATTTTGCACAAAATTTAGATTTACCTGATAAGTATAGAAACCAAACAGTTTGTGACCGACGTTTTGGTGCCACCTATTTTGAAATGTTGCAAATTAAACTGTATATAGAAATTCTATATCGGATATACAGGGTGTCCCAAAAGTTCGTTCCTCTATTTTACTTTAGAAGTCTGTATTTCAGTACGATTGGACTTGGTAAGCAAATCATGTCAACAAAAGTTGTGTCTTTCAATATCATGCACTATTTTCATACTTTTTGTACCATCTTTTGACTCGAATATTCGATTTGTGTACTTCCGCGCCAAAGGTGCACTTATGCGAGTATCTTTTCAGGCCACATATTTTTTTGTATTTCATAGCTCAAATTGCTCGAACTCCTTCCTTGTTTTTTGCGAATATCACAAAAGATAAACCCCCTTAACGCAAAAACGTTCAGCTGCGTGAGAGCATAAGCCTGTACACTTCGATTTACTGGCTTGAAGGCTAGATACAAAATAGGAGACTCGACAAGGAAGCTCAGTCTCACTTATTTAGCAAGAAGCTGTTTGAAATGTTTGAATTTAGAGGCCCCTGAGATGGCAAAAAAAAACCCCTGCTTAGTCTGCCAATTAACGCCCAGCTCGTTTCAAATTTGTAAAGAAGTACAAAAGTCTTGCTGTGGAAGGGGCTGGGATGATGATCTTTTTTGGAGGAATGCCCAAAATATATTTTTTCAGCTGCCTAAACTAAACAAATTTTGTTTGGGGGTTGAACTGGATTCTGCGAACCAGGTGATAAAAAAGCTCAAAATGGATCCAAAGGCTGTATCCCACTTCATGCCGCAACAGCTACAGAATGTGATAAAAAACAAAAAAAACAAAAAGGGCACGCCAGTTACTGAAATTCTGAATACATGTACTTGATAGAGAAATAAACATCTTCAAGAAACTTCATGTAAAAATAATGTTTTGATCAAAAGTTATAGTGCATGAAATTAGAGGAACGAACTTTTGGGACACCCTGAACAGCCGACTCTTTCTTAGCGGACAGACAATCGCTTGGACATATGTGTCCGTGGCTTAAAAAAAAAGTGAAAAAAATATGACTACAAAGCGGCATGATTGCCAACTTAAGGTGTCCGTGCAAAGGAAGTTGAGTGAATAGCGCGTAGGTGTCTTTGACCATAGAAAAACACCAGCCGAGAAGACGAACACCGCCATTTATACACATGAGGAGTTTAATACAACTCGTTCTCCACAGACCTTACAAAGCCTTTATTAATATAGCCAGGACGTTCTGTGGGGGCATTTATGTCACTGCAACACTCTTGATTCCTCGTGCCAAGCACTGTCACGCTGGGTTCGTTCTTAGCTCGCCAAATTTGTTCTTTGCCACTGCCTTCCTCCTTTGTGGCTGTCCTAGCATCCTCCTTATAAACTGGTGTCTCCGATTGCACGGTTTCGGCTGTAACCAGGTTTGCATTTGAGCATTTCGTTTCTACTTCGAATTGGATAACACCTGTTATTGTGGTGAACAACGATAGAGAGTGAGAACATAGTATAAGCGCAATGCTGGTTGATTTGGAAGATTAAATTGAGAACTTATTTGTAAAACGTTCCCTTGTCTAATAAAGTGTATGCGTGAAGCCTGGTTCTCATATGCCGCCGAAGTACCTGCCACGTAGCCGCCAGTACTGCCGGCGATACTACTCTGAGAAATGAGGACATGACAACGCCACCGGAAAAGGAAAGATCCCAAGTCTTTACCGCCGCCATCCCTGCGAAGTTGAACTGGAGTCAAGATTTGCGATGTTTGGTTACCGGCGACTTCTGTTCTTATATCGGAACGATATCGCATAATATGTCATCTATTTTCGGGTAGCGAGGCGGCATATAAAAACCAGGCTTAATACAAGCTAAAATGATCTACCAAGCCAGAAGACTGGATGATCGCCGTACACAGGGGAATTTGCACCGCATTTTTTTTTTTTCTGCTAGCTAATCAAAAAGTCTCGCTTTTCACTACAGCCTTACTTAATTTTAAAATGCATAACGGTGACATTTATTAATCAAGGATAAAGGCAAGCTGTCAATGACACTTCACGAAACTATTGTCAGCAAGTGTTTCCAGGGTTATTCTCAAAATCATTAATAATTCATAAAGAAAATACAAAGGAAATTGATGTTTAATGAGTGTTTGGAAACCAGATGAAAAACTGATCATTTTTGCGTCCTTAATTTCTCCACCTAAAATCATTTCGTTTGATAAGTAATATCAAGTATTCGACACAGTAGGGCCATTTATACGAGGAAAAATAAGACGCGTCCTAAATAAGACGCAAACTATCCCGTATAAACGGCACATTAAGACGCGACTTAGCTAAGTCGCGTCTTATCAAAGAACAGGTGTTTGGGGCTGTTCTTAGATAAGACACGTCTTAGCTAAATTTCAGACGAAATGTGCCGGTTATACGGGAGAGTTTGCGTCTTATGTAGGACGCGTCTTATTTTTCCTCGTATAAATGGCCCTAGTGTTTCATCACCAGATCAAACACCTCGGAATTCGTCAAAAATAATCCGCTGCGCGTTGTATTTTGAACTCTCTCCTCGGTGTTTGATCTGGTTATGAAACACTGCGTCTCATGCTTGATATATTACTTATTAGACGAGGAATATTTTGTGTTCGTAGTGTCATTTAGGGCAGGTTATTACCCATCCTTCCCTAAGTGCATGTTTTCATGATAAAACGCAACTGATTTTTGAGTAAAATAACAGAAAAATGTCAAATAATTTGTACCTGTTGCTGCTTCTTCTTTCATTTCTACGCTGACTTCTTGAACTTCATTTTCTGGTTCGCGTTTCACATTTTTCTTGAGGATTCCTCGTGGTATATTTTCAAACCTCTTGTCGGGTTCCAAAACGTATCCGTCTTCAGTTAGATACGAACTTTTGTTCTTTCCTCTAAAAGGATACAAAGACAAACATTAGTAACTTTAGTCCTGCAAACAGCGAGAGTAACGCCTGATATTAAACATCTCCCCTCCTTTGTGCAAAGTGACCCTTACATCAACAGGAATTTGCAATGTTCGAAAGATTAATACTGAGCACTGCGTAATAAGTTAAAATGTAATGCTAAGCTGTGCCCACTACAGAAAATAAGGCATTTTATGTATCACCCTGCGAAAGTTATACTTTATAAATTGTACTTTCTCAAGTAGTTTAAGGCCTGGGACTAAGGGGTTTGCCTGTGGAAAATGGTTTATTGGTGTAACTTCGGTATAGATGATGGTGTTGAATTCAAATTTGGCACACACGAAGAAATCACCGTTCATAAAATTTTAAAGTAGAAATATTGTGTGAATCAGTCACGTGATATCTCACTTGACCATTTTGCTAAAAATCGTAAATTATTGCCCAATAGGCCATTACCGCGTTCCCCCAGGCCTCTGTATTAAAACGAGGTTAGGTGCTCAACTTTTCATGTGGAAATGAGGTTTATTTGCATGAGAATAAAAAATCATTTCCATATCAAAGGTTGAGCACCTAACCTCGTTTTGACACAGAGGCCCGGGGGAACTCGGAAATGGCCTATTGTTGGCCGGTTTAAGAAAAGAAATCGAGCATGACATTTTCTTATTTATATTAAATATTTCTAACACTTCACTTTGAAATGACCGTCCATTGCACTTCAAGAAAAAATTATGAGGGAAAACATCATTTTAAGTTCCCAAATATAATCTTGAATTATTTAAAACTTTAGTTTTAAACTTTGCGTACATTCATTCCAAACGTAGAAAGTTAGGTATTTTTATCCTCTTTCAAAAATGCCGATTTGTTTTCCAAACAAAGTAAATTCGCCAGCAATTCGCCAATTTCTTTCATGTTCAATTTTTGTTCACGTGACCGTAATTAAACGCTAAGGCACAAGAAAATCTCAAGATTTACTTTTGGGGAAATCTTCATTTTGTTCTAGGTCTCCTAGCGAGAGCTATTGTCAATCATTCATATGCTCCGAACACGCCTTTAACCCAGGCCTTAAAACCCTTGAGTTTATAATCGTTTACCTGTTGCAAAACAAATTGCAGCAGCAACAATAGCAACACGCCAAGAGAAGAATAACCGTCAAGGTTCCAGCTAGTGCCATGAAAGTAATCACTAGAAGGTGCATTCAAAATAATTTATATGTTAAAAGGTACAAAATAATGAGCTTTACTGCATGCAGTCTTGAGAACCCTGGGAACGAGGTTGTCTTGAACTAACTAAGAATCTAGAAAGACAAAGGCTACTTATAGAAAAACAGAAATATGTAAAAATCAATCTCAGGACGATAGTGATGATGAATGTAAAACTGAATTCGTGAAAATAATGAGTTAAGGCCACAGCTGAAGGAAAATCAAATACGCGTGCAGTTCAGTTCCTCGATCGGCATAACGCAAAGGCAAGAACGTTCAGCGCTTAACTTTGAAGAGAAAAGGGAAATTATAAGGATACAAGTTAAAGGCTGCATATGCTTGAAAAAGCACAAAACAATTCTGAATATTATCAACCTCTGATCAAAATGCTGCACTTACAAAGTCCACCCCAATGCTCACTTTCGTCTTTTCTTTTCTCGGGTTCTCTAAAATCTTTAAAGAGAGAAGTAGTCAAACCACAGCAATCTTTGTTGGAGCAATACCTTTTATGTAACACTTAGAAATACATTGTTATAATGAAACCATCAAATCTAGCTTGCGAAAAGTCAATTAAAAGTGATCAAGAACATCGTGGGTATAATAGCTTAAATATTTCTCGAGCTCTTTGATCAACAAGCAAACTTATTTTCCATTTTTAAAAAACAATTTAGGTCAAACACAAAAGCGTCTGAAGACACAGAAGAAGCAAAGACAAACCAATAGCGATAATCAAAAATCTTGCATGCCTCACCAAGTTTCTACAGTCTAATCGCTCCTAAACGAAATACTGTAAAATTCCAAAAATAAGCCCCGGGGCTTATAGTTTTCAAAGGCCCTTTTTGAGGGGCTTATATTCGAAGGGGCTTATCTACGAAGGGAAATTTGCGTTTCAAAATCGATTGGGCTAGCCTTATAAATGGAAGGAAATTTACCGTTTTTGCTTTGTTTTACTTTGTATTTGAGGGCAATTTCCGAGTTACGAGTTTAGGGGACTTATATTTGGAGGGGCTTATTTTCGGTATTTTACGGTGTAGTACTGGTACGGTACTCACCTTTCACACATCCAAAGACGGATACTTGCAGACAGAGATGCTCTTCAAACGATAAAGGGTGAAAGCGAATGTATTGAAATTGGCTTGATGTATTAAGATTGTTAAAACGAAGGGAAAATGAATTGACATTGCCAGAGAATTCCTGAAATAGAAAAGAAACAATGCCACTCTCGTCTGAGTTAGGATAGGAAATATCAGGCCCTTTCTTGGGAGGAGTGGGGACGACGTATGTCCCTAGTCTGAATGAATTTCAAATACGGTCATTTCGTGTGATGAGGAGTACGCCATCTCCCTGTCGGTATTAAACCCATCATTAAGTAATTTGTGTTGATTCGTCCATTTTAATAGCCTACTTTTTGTTACTCTTACTTTTGAACCAACAATGATTAAACAGCCATCTTGCATCCGCCATATTAGAATTCAATGATTGATTGGTTGAATGAACTGAGGATAGGGGACGAAATAAAGAGGACGGTTACCTTTTCCTTTCCACCTTCCATGTAGTGTGTAAAGATGGAACCATGCTTGCTGAGCGAGATCAAATACTTTGTCACCCACCCCTTAGCGCCAGCCTCATCTTGACCTTTAGTGGCAACACGGAAAACTTCAACTGGCTTTTCTGTAATAAACAAATATACATATATTTGATTGCCCTCACAAAGCTGATAGTGTAAAGAGACTATAAAGGAGTGCCAATATCAAACCTGATTACCTCTGAATTATTAGACACGCTGCTCGAAATACGATGGGCTGAAGCAGTGAGCCGTTCTCTATTACAGAACCGGTTTTCAACTCTGTAATGAAGGTATGATAAGTTTTGGCATGAAAAACTATTTTCGATGTATTCTTCGGTATAACTCGCTTGAAAAGGTTTCGTCACTGATGGACTGATTGATTGATTTTCAATTTACTGTTTGACGCCAGATGGATAGATGGAAGGACGGGCCGATTCATTCATTAATTGCTTCATGCATTCATTTATTTTATATCATCTCCTACCTAAATTAACTTGGACATATCCATTAACGTCTTCTTGATCGCGGCACCAAGCTTTAAGAGACGCTCTGGGGTGTGATGCGTTCAGTCGGGCAAATTTAGCTTGTTGTGCCGCGCTGGAGGACGTATAGCTTGAGTCCTTGAGCGGACCTATCTCCCCACATCCTGAATAAACAAGAACAAGCACCACTGAATGAGCCAAAATAAAGCGACGGACAATCGGCCTACATACAGTCGAATCCCCGTAAGCGATCACTCAAAATGCAAGGACTAATGATCGCCCACTGGATGTGGTCGCTTACAAGGATCAAACCACAGGGGGTTTCTTCCGAGAAAAGGTCCGGATAAATTTACTTTCGTGGAAGATCGATAATTTTTGCATGCGATTTATAAGTTGCGATGCAGTTCCAATTTGTCGCTAACAGCGAACGTAGAAATCAGACCATGCGTCAAGTGGTCGCTTAGAAGAGGTTAAAGATAATGGGAAATTATAAAACTAACTGCCCTAAACGTGGTCGTGATCGCCTACAAGAAGTAAGTGGTGGTTGAAGAGAAGTTCTAACTACAGAACCCTGACTGGGACAGCTTTGG
>JBBMOI010000001.1:2877500-3055000 GCA_038088405.1 Porites divaricata | reverse complement strand
CGGTAGTTTTGATAAGTACATGTAATAAAGACTTATTTCATACAAGCCGTATTCAAATACACACTGTATTAGAGGTGTATTGGAGTGACCATTATAGCAAAAATTATGTTTACAAATCACTAATTATTTGGTATTAGAATTCGAATTGAAAAGGCAATACCAGTGACGATTTGACCGCCACGGATGAGTTCCTTTTTAAATTCTTTTAGATTTAGCTGATTTCAAGTTCTGATGCAGAGAGTTCCATATTTGTGTTCATCTGTACAAAATCGAACCTTTGTAGTATTCCGTTTTTAGAAAATATGGTATTCATACTGTATAATAACACCGTTCATAGGAAACCGCGAAAAAGATTGAACCATAACGCCTGCTATGCATTATAATGAAACAAAGTCTGTAAGCGAAAAGTAAAGGGGAAAATTAAGATTACATAAAGGAGAGGATAGGTACTTGACACAACAAGATAACTGGTTATACAACAGTTTTTTTTGCAAGTGCCTGCTCTCTCATTAATTACTTGACGATGAAGCTGTTTCCCGCCAAAGTCTCTGAACGGGCAAAATTGCAAGGTCTATACTAGACTGTTGGTCTACACTATAATGGTGTTACTTGTATATCTATGTTCTAGTACTTGTTTGGAGCTGAATTTGCTCCTTCTTTGACAAAGCGCGCAGACGATCGCGACCTTAGTTTGCCTACATAGGTGACTTAAATGAGTATAATTTTACCCGGGGATGATTTTGAGATCAATAATTTACCGTTCTTACAGCTCCTAATGTCAATACGAATGCAAAGGTGATTGCCAGGCAAAGGTTCCCTTGGATTAAACATAACCCAGCGTGCTTGCACAGGGATGGTGAGGTTGGTGCCAACAACTTCATCTCCATCAAATGAAGGACCTGTAAAGTCCTACCAAAGATAACATGAAACGAAACAATTGTCCGTTTTAAATGGGAATCTAGGTCTGTTAGTTTATAGGATTCAGCTCAAGGGTCGCTCTCTCACTCTTTTGTGAGAGAAAACGTTCACTATCTAATAAATATAAAATAAATCAATGTTCTAGTCATGACATTTTTGATTTATTTTTTAATACTCAAACCGTTTTAAATTAAAATTATGCAGTCGAAAATTCACGTCGTGGCCCGCGAGTAGCAGACGGAAAAAAAGGGGATGGGGGAGGGGGATTCCAGGTGCCCGAGAGCGCAAGGGGCAAAAATTCACGCTGCATATATTAACTTCTTCGAATTGTTTTGCTTTCTAGTTACCTTGCGTGCTCCCTGTTCTTGAACTTCGATAAAAGTGTTATTATCAGTGCTGGTCTTCAGGTAAAACAGAGATACCGATCTGTTAGTGTCGCGCATTCCCTGGACAAGCACTTGATCAAATACGAGATTGAAGCCTTCAAAAATAGAAGAAAAAAAAAGATAAGTCACGGATAAATACAGCTACAAACGAGACTACCTTACAAAACATCGATCATATTACTATCACGATCATAAAGCTTTCACGGTAATCTTGCCTCCCGAATCACGTGTTCGATGTATTATGCTTTTTGCATACAAGTCAAGCGTGTCAATGGAGTGTCGCACGGAAGGCGGTCTTCCAAAAGAAATGTTATTTCCCACCACAAACGGACCGCTGCGAAAAAAACAAAACATGTGACACTCAAAATATCCTTCAAGAGGTACATGTGGCAACTAGCTGGCTTGTTTTGTCGCGAATATTTTACTGCGGGTTTTTGTTTCAGATAAGTTGCCAAATGCCATTATGATTAGGGAGTATCTGAAGAGCTTTTCCGTGAACCTATACGGCGTATGTCGTTGTAGTCTAAGTGCTAAGGACCAAATATAAAATAATACTCAGTACGCGTCTAGCTGTGATCCATAAGACCTGATGAAGCATGCTTGACGCAGACATACACCTCGTAAAGGATGATTTACAAAATGATTTGAGCGTTATACCATTCAGTAGAAAAGTAATGAACGTTTTCAGATCCCATAAAGCTAATTTAAAACAAAATTGAAACCTATTAGCAAAAGATGGCGTTGAAGAGCTCTGATTTATTACCTAAGTCTACTGTAAGAAATGGTTGTCTGTCTACGACTCCGGCACACCAAACGTCGTTGCCATGCAGCACAGGATACCCAGGCCCAAGGGAACTTGACGATGCAGTAAACTTCACATTTCCGTTGTTGTGAATAACAGAAGTACAGGCTTAAAGTGGAATGAAACAAATCTGTGTCAATTATAATAACAGAGGCTAATCAGGCAAAAATAAATACAAATAGTAAAAATCAAAATCCCTGCAGCGTGCACATGCTCTCGGCTATCAGCCCGGCGTGCATAACTTTTATCAAATTTTCAAGGCAAATATAGATACCTTTGATTTTTTAGGGTTTCTTACATACACAAAGCCAAATAATATTATGCGGTTTAACAGAGGATCATTCCAGTCGTTCCAAAAATTAAAGTGTGTAAGTTTAATAAAAATCCATTGGGCAAATGGGCGCTAAACTTTGCCATTCTCTTCCTTGATTTTTTTATGGTTTCGTTGGGAGCAAGCAAGGCAGACTTTTAACAACTTCAACATAATTGGTTCGTCACTGTAAACAAAAATATATATTTCCTTGCGAAACACTCAATCAAATAAAAAAATTCAAACAATATAATTACTACACAAGTAGAATATTGTATTGTTTTCTTGTTAAATTTGAGGACTTCGGCTACTGTCCGCTTAATAGAGGGTGTCCGCTTAATACAGGTTTCACTGTATTATTATCGTTATTATCATGATGATTATTATTTACTTGCATTAATTATTTACTTGAATTAATTGCAGAAACTGAAACATCATTAATTGTAGAACTTGTTTATAAGTGCATGCTCACAGTCATTGACAGTGTATATTGATAACACTCTCTTCTTACAATGTGCTGTAACACAAAATGGTAATGCGGAAATATCTGAGATATGCAAGCCACAAGAGTCTTATCAAAGTAAACGCAAAACTATATTGAGCTAAAACGTAATAAATGTAAGAATTCATCAGTTGTGTCACGGAAAAACTACACACTCTGCAGTGAAAGACGTCGAAAGACCTCGTTATTTTACGTTATATATTTATTTATTATCATTAGTATTTTATTATTACCATTATGTTCTAAGACTCAACATTGGAATGGTAGAAGGGCAGGTAATCACGTCTGAAAATCGTTGCAGGGTTTACAGCAACATTAACAGGAAAGTACTACTGACAGGGCACACACACTTGCATGTACAGGTCCAGTGACAGTGGCATGTGAATTCCCTACTTGTGAGAATAGACGAAGTGCCATAGATTCTTGCCGATCTCTCTGTAAATTTTTTACTTGCCTCGTGAATATTTTACCCCTCGTGGATAGTTTACCTTGAATAGCAGCAGCGGCTTTATTAGTTTGCTCTATCAGAGATTTAACTTATTCTTTTAATGCCTTTCGTCAATTTACCTTTCTAGGTAAGTTAGAGTGCAGACGCGATACTAGCAAACTCATGCGATTATTCTTTAATTTCGCAAGACCTGTTTTTCTCGAGGGAAGACAGATAAATTATCCATTCAGGTGTTATTGAAAACAAAGCACGCTTTTGTTAAAGGAAGTAGTAGGGCACTTAAAATGAATTTCTTCCATGATCCACTTGCTTACCGCTGACATCGGTTAGAGTTTTGTGGTTTGCGTGGCCCACGTAAATTTGCTGATTACCCTTTCCTTCTGCAACCACAAAACTGATACATGTAACTTTTTAAAAAGACGCGAGAGGAAGCTCGTTAAAAATTATTTCATTTTACAACACTTGAGAACTTTCTTGTGCTTTCATAAGTTGAGAGTTTGGGCCAAGGAAATGACATCAAGATAGCAAAATATGTTTTTCGCTGTCTCTCGCACGCGCTGTTAAAAGAAATTTCACCGGAAATGGACGTAGAAACTTATCATGTTATTTTATAAAAACAAGAATGCAACATTTCCATATAATTCAAACGAAATGACGTCAAAATGTTCATATCTTTGAAGTGTAACATCTCGCCTGTGGCTCTTAGTTCTAAATGAGTTTTCGTTATTGTTGTTGTAAACATGAGATTCAAGGCAATGAAAAATTGTTTTCTACTGGTAAGACAATGATGTACCTTCAAACCTCTAACCTTTTAACCCTCGGGAGTAACCGGAGTTGTCCCTAATTAATAATTAACCCTGCTTTATCAAAAGACCTCGATTGTTAAAAATACTTTTTATAAGTTTTTAAACGGTTAAAAAACTGTTGACTTCAAATTGAGCTTGTCTCGTACCAGAGTAAACAAATTGACTTCTGACAACAGAAATACTTCAAAGAGTGTTTTTAAAATTTGCCCTTAGCGTAACACCTCTTACTCAAAAGATATCGATTGCCAACATCGCCTTATCAGTTGCATAAAACTTACATGTACATGGATAATTTGCACGCTTACATTAGTGTTTCACATTTTACCGTTAACTTATCTCACAACCAAGTCGACAATGTGAAGATTTGACGGCAAAAGTTCGACAAAAAAATGGGTTAATTAGATTTATTATGTATTTGTTAATTAAATTGATTACAGCTGTGCCTGCTTGGTAATTTAAATGGCGTATTGCAGATGAAAGACAAAGTAACAATTACAGTTAACAAAACTTAATAGTATTGGCTGTTGCAACTGGTAGGAAACTGTGAATATAGGGTGTTAACAGGTAGCCAAATTTTAAAGAAAGTTACCTGAAAAAGTTCTTCCGGTTGTAACCAGTACAACAAACAGTACAAAACGTAACTGCTCTTTCCCAGCTGGTAACGACATCTTGATATCACTGATATTCCGTTTTTTTTTTCGAAGAAAGTTAAATCGAGTCTTCACTCATTACTCCTCGTGTAATCTAATTTTGGTTTATGAGCACAACACGCTTATACTCATCTTTCAAGCGAACTTGTGGCTGTCTTGATGACGTCCAATCAGTGACGTCACTGTACAGTATATTGGGGTCTGATATTATGTGATTGCTTGGTCTAAAACGTGCTGGTAGGTTTTGAAGCTCTTGGTTTACGCTATTCGAAGCATGTGGGAAGGAACAGGGGTCTTAAAGGCATGAGCATGCTCACCAAGGCTTGATAAAGTGCACGCGATCAGTGACAGCCACCCGGGTGTGCATAGTCATAGGAACCAAATTATTCACTTTGAAAGCTTGCTTGAGATTCAATTGGTATGTAGCAGGAACTTAGGAAAGACCTTCTTTGTACAAAATAAGTAAAGATATGGTGATTTAAATTGAAGACTGACGCGCTGAACGAGTTCAAAGAGCAAGTTTCTCAAGGATGTCTGACACGAACATGGCTGCTTGTTGTTGTTTGGCGCTCGACTCGCGTCATGCATTGCTGATGGAAAGCTATTGAGCAAAATGTTCTTTATTTAGTGTTTGTCTATAAATCGGATGTAAATTGGTTTCTCGATGCCATGGAGGATTTCTGTCAATAATTTGTGGATAGCTGATTAAGCCATATTTCGGGAGTGGATCAGTTGGAATAGAAAGTTGTTCCCTTGAGTATTTTTAATTACCGATACAAAGTTTGTTTATCGGAAAATTCTAGAACTTCTTGTTTTTGCGTGGACTAACATTGTAACGCATCTTTTACAGGAATTTTCTTTTAGCCAGAACTTTGGTGCTCTAATAATTTTTAACTTTTGGTCAGCATCACATGTTTACTGTACTTCTTGGGAAACCTACCGTTTGTTTCATCAAAATCGGTCCCAAGATTCGACTTTAATTTCGGTCCTATTGAATGTAGTTTTCACTATCTCATTGATATTCATTTCTTTTATTGTTCGAGACATACAGAGTGACTACCACCGACATTTCACCAGGAGTGTAATCTACGTCTCGTGTGCTCTTAATTTTGTAGCTTTAAAATGCTGGGAAAATTATAGAACATATATTACAATGTAATTCACTGCTGAACTGAACACCGGCTTTTGCGCACCTTCGAACCCACTCGCACATGATTTGCTGTTTTTTTTTTATATTTGTCTGCCTTTCCCATTTCAAAACAAAGAAAATTGAAAGTTTTTACTTACATCAACAAACGTAATTTCGGCACTTTGTTTAGGCTTTGTTGAGGTCAGTGCAATCCTACAAGCACTACATGTACGCGCGCTGTTGTCCAGGTCAAGTCGGGAGATGAAATTTGATAGTAGCCCGTGCTATGTTAAAACCGCCGGTCTACTTCGCTTTTCAGACAATGTTAAAGTTTCTTTGCAAACTACACATTTTGTTAAATCACGAGCACATACGCCAAGACCAACGAGCGAAATAATCGCGATGATAGCTTTGAGACGCCCCATTTTTTGAAGGTAGACCCTGTGGTGAGCCTCCATGCACATCGTTTGTTCAGCGGTCACGCATGCTCATACAGAAAAGACCTCTGTTGTGGGAAGTAAACAGGACATAAGTTTTCCTTTATTTTTAAAAAGCTAAGCCGTGAATAAAGATATTAAATTCATTTTTACACTAAGGTGTTGTTACGGTGGGGAACGAATCACAAAAACTAGGCCGTCTAGAAAGGGTTAAGGCGTGAAATGTCAGCCTTTAAACTTCTGCTTTCCTTCACTAAATAGATCATTTGCACGATGACGTCATTTTACTACTACAACCAGAAGCCTTCAGGGTTTTGCTTTCTTGTCCAGATTAGGGCTTTTGATTTTTAAACCTCTCAGGGATAACAGGGGTCTTTTCTGCATGGGCATGCGCGACCGCTGAACAAGCGATGTGCATGGAGGCTCACCACAGGGTCTGCCTTCATCAAAATAGCGCGTCTCAATGCCATCGTCGCGATTATTTTTCTCGTTGGTCTTGGCGAATGTGCTCGTGATTTAACAAAATGTGTAGTTTGCAAAAAAACTGTGACATGGTCTTAACAAAAGCGCAGTAGACCGGCTTTAACATACACGAGCAACCATCAAATTTCACCTCCCCACTTGACCTGGACAACATTGCGCGTATATGTAGAGCCTGCAGGATTGCGCTAACCTCATCAAAGTTTAAACAAAGTGCCGAAACGTTTGTCGATGCAAGTAAACACTTTCAATTTTCTTCGTTTTGAAATGAGAAAGGAACAGAAATATTCAAACAAACAAAAAACAGCAAATTTCAGCGATCGTGTTCGAAGTGCGCAAAAGCCGGTGTTGAGTTCAGCAGTGAATTAATTTATGTTCTACAATTTTCCCAGCACTTAAAAGCTACAAAATTAACAGCACACGAGACGTAGATTTGTCACCTGGTGAGATGTTGGTAGTAGTCACTCTGCATGTCTCGAAAAATAAAAAAAAAAAAATGAATATCAATGAGACACAGTCAAAACTGTATTCAACAGGACCGAAATTAAAGTCGAATCCTATGACCGATTTCGATGAAACAAACGGTTAGGTTTCCCAAGAAGTACAGTAAACATGTGATGCCGACCAAAAGTTAAAATTTTTTACAGCACTTAAGTTCTGGCTAAATGAATATTCCTGTTAATAATGCGTTACAATGTTAGTCCACGCAAAAACAAGACGTTCTACAATTTTCCGATAAACAAACTTTGTATTGCTAAAATATTTAAGGGAACAACTTTCTATTCCAACTGATAACGGCGTGGTAGTCGCCCGATGATCGTTATTAATCCACTCCCGAAATATGGTTAAATCAGCTATGAACAAATTATTGACAGAAATTCCCTACGGTATCGAGAAACTAATTTACATCCGATTTATAGACGAACACTAAATAAAGAACATTTTGCTTAATAACTACGCATCAGCAATGCATTCTATGCCAAACTTTGCGGTTCTTGAACGGGAAACAAGACACGAGTCGAGCACCAAACAATAACAAGCAGCCATGTTCGTGTCAGACATCCTTGAGAAACTTGGTCTTTCACCTCGTTCAGCGCATCAGTCTCCACTCTTTACTTATCTTGTACATCGAAGCTCTTTCCTAAGTTCCTGCTACCATGTCAATGTCAAGCAAGCTTTCAAACTGAACAATTTGGCTCCTACGACTATGCACCACTGTCACTGTCACTGGCCGCGTGCTCTTTGTCAAGTCAGCGGTCGCGCATTCTCATGCAAAAAAGACCCCTGTTCTCAGGGATTACCAAATTTTAATATGAAAGGAAAACGAAAAGGATTCTGGTCGAATTAGTAAAATGACGCCATCGTGCTAAATGTGTTGTATTATAAAGAAGAAAGAAAAAAACTAATACAGTGAATACAACCCCAATCGTTAATGTGTTTCACTCCCTAGGGACGAATTTGCAATGTTCCTAACCCTTAAATACCCAGTTTAAATCCATAACAAAGACCGGGTTAAAAAAAAACAAAACATAAAAAACAAAGACGAATGACTGGAATAATTGGAGGTCAATGTACAGTCTAACATTGATACCAACAATTCCCTGCTGGTACAAATGTTCATGCAGGCAATGGAAATAACCTCAAAATATGGAGCGAAAGCAAATTATTTATTACTTATTTCTTTTACTTTATTTAAACGTTGATTACAATGTTATTCATAGTGTACACATGAAATGAAAATGGACAAGGCAGGTCGGTCGAACCACTGACGACAAATGAACATGAAGATGTTTACCTGGACACCTCGCTTTTACGAACACCCCGTTGGTGTGGCCACACCTAAATCCCCGGATCCCCGGGTGGTGGGGTACTTCCGTATAATGGCATATACGGGGAGGCTTTAGACTACGAGTAGTCCCCCATTTTTCCTCAGGGATAGTAGAGCGAGCGAAACGCGAGCGCGCGTGAAAATCACCCCACGCACGAAATGTCTCCATTTCTCGCGTGGGGTGATTTTCACGCGCGCTCGCGTTTCGCTCGCTCTACTATCCCTGAGGAAAAATGGGGGACTACTCATTGTCTAGGGAGGCTTAAGGTATGTGAAAGGGTAGGAAAATCTGTCAGTTCACCCTATAAAAAGACCAGAACGGTTTTACAGGTGCATTTTGTGGCTTTGGAAAAGTCGAAGAAGACGTTCTGGTTTTGTGATGCATTCTCATTTTAAAGACTGTGCATGTGCAGTAGTTAAAAGGGATATAAAGTTTTAAACTTGGTATGTGAAAGGGGTACCATTTGACAATAGAAGGTATACGAAAGGGGTTAATTTTTCTGTCAAAAGTGGTATGTAAAAGGGTAAGGGGTTGCACCTCGGGGCGGAGCCTCCTCTAATAAGACTTTGGTGAGTACCCTGCCACCCCCGGCTAAATCCCAGATAAAAACCAATAACCCGACTTTCGGCTGAAACAAATTAAAGGCATCCGCAATTGAGAGTGTGGTAAAAAAAAATTATCATTGAATCAAAATGCACACAGAAGAATAAAATTACAAGTGAATTAAGAGAGATATTGGTTATTGAGTGAACACCTACATGTACAAGAAGAGCAAGCGTATGGAGCAAGTTTGATGTGATGCCCATTTTAGATGAAACAAGAACGCTCTTAGTAGCGTTGAGTGTCGCGTGTTTGTAGATACGATAAGCAGCGAGGAGGCGAATAGAGCGCAAGCGTTCGTCATTCGGAGTGGGGCAGGGGGGGCTCCGCATATAAAAGGGCTGGGGATGCTCGTCGTCTTGTTTAGGGGTGTAAATAGTCTCTTTTAGGGGTCAAAAAAGCTTGGGCTACGGCAAGTGAAAAACTTGAATTATGCTTTCGACCTACTGCACAGGGTCCAGAGGAGTTGCCTGTGAATAAATGAATTACTTACCGTAAATCCTCTATTAAGCCCCCCCCCCCCTCTGTAATAAGCCCCCCCCCCTTTTCAGAGGAGGAAAGTTAATAAGCCCCCCCCCCCCTCTCTATTAAGCCCCCCTCCCCCTCCCCCCATCCTTATTCTTCACAAAAAAATTAACGATTAACGTGGACTGATCAGTTATGATTTATTCAGGCTGGAAGTTCATACTGTTTTTGGTCTTCGGCGGCATGACCTCCAACTTCATATGCTTAACTTTCTCAAATCAATACAAGTAACCATTCTCATAAAAATCACCGAAGAACACGAGGCCGAAAGCGCATTTTTGAAGAATAAGAATTTTGTTTTTGTTACTTTTAGGCTCCAACAAGTGAATTAAATACTTTTGACAGTGACTTTAATTGTACAACGCGTAAGTGTACTCTGTCTCATACCACGGTATTTTTGCTACAGGTGATGCGTTTCGCTAAATTAAATAAGCCCCCCTCTCTTTTAAGCCCCCCCCCCCCCCCCTCTCTATTAAGCCCCCCTCAAAAGTGCTTGAAAAAAATAAGCCCCCCGGGGGGCTTAATAAAGGATTTACGGTATTTAAAGTCTCACTCCGAAAAATGTTTATAGCTGTCGCTTAGCGCGATTAATTAGCCCAATCGGATCTTTATGAATCTACTGTAAAGGATTTCTTTGCTTTGTAACTGATCCAGATCGACTTTATTGTTCGGTATTTTGAAAATCAATAACCGCAAGCTATATCCTCGTTGGTGCACAGCAGGTCGTCCGAAGGGTGACGGAAGGCGAAACGCGTGGTGGTTCGTTGTGAACCGCATTTCTCGGTGACGGAAGTGAATGAGACCGGAAACGCAAAAGCAACAGATCAAAACTTCAGCTGCGGAGGGAGTTTTAAAGATCTTAGAGATCTATGCGAAGGCAACAGAGTTTTAAGTGAAGTTAAGATCTTCCAAGACTGGAGATTTGTTGTGCACATGTCAACAGTCTTCGATGTCTTAAGGAGGTTTCGCTTGTGTAAAGGCTTCCCAGTACTGAGTCGCAAAACGCACAGGCAAAGACGCAAGAGGTAAGATTGTTGGGACCACCGAAGAATGGCTCAGTCGTGATGATATCACAGTTGCCTTGTACCTCCGCTCTACTCAGTATTACGTTTTATTGCAACAGTACCCACGACCTGTAAATCACTACCCGTAATAACTTAAGATTCTCCAAACAAAACTAATGAGTTGGGCTTAACGTGATACAGCATTGCACAAAAACATTACATTCATAGAGTAAAGAAAACCGCTTAGTTATTCAGATCTAGAAGGCACTTTGGAGAAAATTGGAACCCTTATTTAGGCGTAATAAAAAGCTTCACGATCACGCTTCAAAAGAGTGTGCTACAAAGTCGTTTTTTAGTGTCGTCACGCAACTAAACGCTCCTTCCTGCCAATAACCACAGTAAATCGATATGTGTGTCATGATCTCTCAGTGTGAAACATGCAGGTAAAATCACATTTACTCAGTGAAAATGTAGAACGTTCCAGAGCATAATCTACTCAGCGAACGAAAAAAACTTTATTGAAACGAACAGCATTTTGGCATGAGGTAAAAGTCGTGTTGGTTTACCATCTCCTTTTATTGCTCTAATCTTGAACACATTTACCTTTACTACGTCATTTCCGTCATCATCTGTTGCGGTGTACAGGTTAGTCGGTTTATAGAATGTGTAACGAAACTGAAATACGATTAAAATAACCCATTTTTTCAGAGGTTTTCGACGGGTTTTGATATTCTAATAAACACATCTCTTCTGGATCCTGTGTATGGTGCGTCATTTGAATCATTGTCTAAAATAAAGTGTACGCTCATCATTGTACCGAACTTGTGGGGCACAAAATAGCTCGCTTAAATCGTAAGTCCTTCTTTTATTTAAATCACCGTCTGCTCGTACATTTCCTCCCCGTTGAACAGGAGAGGTAAATTAACGACGATTTGCTTGCTGTTTTTTACCTCATCATCGAAGTTCTGCTCATGAACATTCTTCCTTGTTTCAACATCTGATGTATTCAATTCTTTCAAAGTTATCAACGCTTTCAAACAACAGAATTCGTGGAACGACCCATTCCGAAAACGCTCGACATCTTTTAGTGTGGGTCTACCGCGAATGGTGTGTGGATTTGTAAGCGAGATCACCGTATAATCCATTAATCTTTGCAAATTTTTCGTCTCAAAACATAACATTCGGACAATGGCAGGTTGTTTTTCGAAGTGTTCACAGAGATTGAAAGCATCGTGTCGATTTTCATCCCCAGATTCTGCGCTACCATGACCCGGAACACGTGTTTACAAAAACATTCTTTCTGTCACGTTTTTTCGCACGTGAAGGTCAGAACCAAATTACCATAAGGTCAGAGAGAGCACGTGTTTACAGTTTTACTTTTTGTTATGTCTGTTTTGCAATTACGATTTTATCGGCTTACTATGTCATATAAGCATGAAACGTAACCTGTTTTAACGAAAAAGATAAACTCTGATTTCTTACATGGAAGAAAAGCACTTAAACGTGATAAACATTGCGCTTTATTCTAGTCATCCCCCAAAATAAACCATGAAAGTCGTCACGATTCTTATCCCCAGTTTCCACGGTCTTCGCTAGGAACGCGGGGCCTACAAACTAGGTCCCACAGACCAAAAAAAAAAAAAAAACGACGGCATTTTAAGAGTCTCGCTTTGCTCAAAGCACGCTCGACTAATAAGCTATTTACATCATAAAAACCTGTTGTAATAACTACAATCATGTCTTCATCAATTCAATTATTATTCCTTTTTTAGAAAACATCATTTTCCTTGATATCTATGTTTTAAGATACGTACAACCTTCCCGGGTTTAAGCTGTGAACCTTTACGTCGAGCAGAAAGGCATATTTACTACTTTCATTTTCGTTCGTAAGATAACATGAAATTAGCATGCTGGAATGGTTAATCACGACTTAATTACAGCTAGAGTGCCCAATCATGTTTTTTTATCCAACACTCAAATTTAATTTTCGTCCTCGAAGGGCAAGGATATTAAACATTAGTAGAATCAAGCTAGTGGTCTATTAGGAATGCTGCGTTCTGATTGGTTGAGTTACTACTGGGGTATACGTTATAGCCTACTAGAAGCAAAAAACGGCAGCTTTGAAAACCAAAACAATGGCGTCTGAATTGCGTTTTCCTAGCTAAAGTTGTTTTGTCTCTATATTTTTGACCAAGTAGTTGGATTTTACTAAACCAATTATTCCTCTCGCCCTCGTGGCCTCTGAGTCAATAGCCCATTCTGCCTTCGGACTCATGGGCTATTGATTCAGAGCCCATTCGGGCTCGAGGAATAATTGTTAAATACTCAGCATTACGCTGGTTATGCTTTGCCTATGTTGCCACTGTTTTCCGTCCAAAAGACCTTAGCCAGCATGTCCAGCGTTTTAAGGGAAAGGAAAAGAGAAAATAAGGTGCGCAAAAACCGAAGGGGGAGCGTGTGCGTTTTCCCGAGCCTCATTAAGCATCTTTCCATTTCCCTTCAAACGCCAAGCACGCAGGCTAAAAAGACACTATGTATCCGCACTTTGGTCCGAGCCACGACGCCCTTCGAACATTTCATAATCCACGATTGCAAAGTCGTCCAAACATTGGAAGTTGGTGACACTGTCGTTTTCTGTCGAATTCTCAAACGGATCCGACAGCCATTCAGGGGAGCTAATGGATAGGGAGGAAAAAAAAACAACAAAGTAATTTGGCTTTTTGCAGTTCGCTCAGCGATATATTGGCGTGGAAATAGTCTTGGAAGAGAAAGGATAGACATAGATAAATGTGGGGGCTCTGATGTTAACATTGTGGGAGGCGTGATGCCTTCATAACGAGTGCACCGGAACCTTAGTTGAGTTCAATGTGTTTTTGCTTAGGGTAGACGCTCTAAGACTGCCTCACTCTACTTACTAATAGGTGTATTATGGAAGATGGCGTATTAATGCCAGGGATACCCTGCCTTTCGTCGTAGAGGTAGAAATGTTCTTATAAGTGCTTCGGCCATGGAAACCGGATAAGCAATCTCTTTGGCTTGATAGGCCACTCAGCGCGAACGCAGACTTCACCTTTTTTCGCGTTTTTCAACTGTATGTTCACTAATTTACTGAAGGAGGTCATTTAACGTTAAAGAAATAAACAGGGATGTGGAATGTTATAAAAGCTGCAGTGCACAGTAGGCTGCAAACAAGTATTTCCGTAGTTTGAAATGCTTTCAGGAGGTTTGTAAATTTTCTTTTTGTTTTAGTTGCCATGGCACATTACAAAGTTAAAAAAAAATCTCAAAGATATCAGGCTTCACAGCTAGTTGAGCGAAAAAAATTACAAACCTTTCATGACGTCCATTTGATAAACGCGAGCCTAGTTTTCTTGGAATTTTAAAAAAACCTTTTTGGTCGTTCTTGGGTTTTCTTCTAACGACGTTAGCATATCGTGGTTCTGGGGGCTCCATTTTAAGTGTACTGGAATTGCTGTTAACTGCAGCGACTTCTTCCGAATACAATGGTGGTTCGGGATGAACTGATTCAGCCGTAACGCCATTTTCCATCGATTGATCTGCCACAATGCCAAATTGAATGACTCCTGCAAAGGTTGAATTGAAATATAATCACTAAAACTGGTATTTTGGTACTGAGAAAAAGTAATTGGAAATGTTTAGCTAATGTAAAGGGCTACTGACCACTACAGAAAATACCATAACATACCATAATGCTCTTTGTTTGTCCCCCCAAGATTTTGCATAAGCATTGTTTTCAGTATATCTTAGGGCCATTTCAACTTCCAAGAGAAACTGAAGGCAATGCTTGTGCAAAATTTTGGGGTGACAAACAAGGAGCGTTATGGTATGTTATGGTATTTTCTGTAGTGGTCAATTGGTAAAAACATCAATCATCATTGGATATGTGTATGACGTCACCTTCAGAAACCAGCGCTTAAACTATCATCGAGGATGGTATCCGAAAAGTTATTTAAAAGGGCTTAAACTGTGATCACAGCTAAATTACTGATTCCCACTGTTGTTCCATTTACTAAATCCCTATACCTGTTGGTTTACCAGCCTCCTCTCCAATGTCGACGACAACCTCCTGAACTTCATTTTCTTGTCCGTTGTTTTGTCCCGAGGCTGGAAACAATACCCATCTCTCATCCCCTTCGTCTTCAACAAGGAAACTCTGAATAATCCCTTTTCTCTTCTTCCCTCTGCAAAGAGTATTTATAAGTAGTGAAATTGGAAAGCATTTGAACGTACAGTACACCTGAAGCCCATAATTATTTCTTTATTTCTTTATCTATTTCTTTATTTATTTATGAACTTACAAGTTACTGCGCACAGAGCAATCTCCAGTACTTGCACTGTGTGTAATAAAAATGCCTTTAATTCCTTACAAAAGTATTGAATAATTTATGCTTGCCGTTTGACATACCTTCCGCAGCATATGTGCCAGCAACAGTAATAACAACAGAAAATAAAAAGTAGGGAAGTCAATATCCCTGCCATCACCCAGAGTGCAATCACTGCAAAATACAATTTCACAGAAAACTCTCAGCGTCAGTCTTCCTAGCAAATTTCTTCTCTATGGGAATATTTTTTATGTGCATTGAGGACATTCTACAATTATCACCAGTTTCAAACTTGGTTTGACCATACAGCACCCAAATTAACATTCAGACAGACTTTTCGTTTCCGAGGGAAGTGACCGACGTTTCGTCAAGGTTGAATTCGGGACTTTATAAATTATATATTTACAGTATCTTCAAAAGGCATGCAGTGTAGACTAAAATGTATAAAAGGCATTGAACAGATGTGGTTGATAAACCTACCTAAGCACATCCGTTCCACGATCCGCGATCCATGGCAATAGTTTTTATATAGCCGGCCCAGCTAGCTATGGAAACAGGAGGGCATTTTGTATGCGCATGCGTCAATATGAGCTGTTGAAGTGCCACAGAGGCATTTTCTGTGAATTGTTTACGTTCAGTACCAGAATTTGCAGGCTGTTTTCTAGAGCTGAATGACGTGTATTGGGTGCTACGTTCCACAAACGTGTTCTTCAACGTATCGTGGTATTTCTACGATGAAAGTGAGTTTATTGTAGCCTCGCTATCACCCTTGAGAGGACAGTCTTTCCTTTTGCAAAACAGTACATCGAAGACAAGATGGCGGCTGAATGTTCTTACGACCTAACATTTCGCGCACATTTTTTGAGCAGGAGGAAAAGGTCGGTATGATATTTTTTTGTTAAACAATTATCCTATAGATACTTAATTCTTCTCAATAGTAAAACTCTAAAATCGAACTTTATCATTTCAGGAATACAGTGGTTAATTAAGGTGGCTCGACTGGATTTTTTAGGGGGGATACCTCCCAAGTTTGAGCATTAATTACGTCGCCATGAGTAAAGATATGGAAAAAGGATTACCACAACTGTATTATATAAAGATGAAAATTTCTTATGATCTGATTTTTTTTGCAATCGGAGTCGCCATGGCAACGTAACGACGCCATTAGGTTTTTTTATTTATCTTTGTGTTTCTCTGTACCAGGACTTTTTTGGAAAAATCGCTTAAGGGAGTTTGTACCTGCCATAATTGCCTCAATTATTAAAAAGTTTGGACAAATTCTATGAGAGCGTTTTCGAAATATTTTGAAACAAAGTTTTAAGCATCATAAAAACAGTGAAATAGCATGCTATCCACACAATTAGCTAATTTTTTCAGAAAATGATAAGCTTTGGAAACGCGGCTTCATCTCATAGTAGTTTGATTCCATTGGAAACCTCCTACAAAAAATGAGGGGAATTGCTTTGGGCGATCGCGAGTAAGAAGAATTGTATTAACTTGCATCAGAAACCCATAAGGGGTTGAAACGTGTAACTCGCGTTCAATGCTCGTGAATATTCATTTTGACCATATTTGGAAATCTTAGTGACGGATATCCATTTTCAACAAAATGGCTGATGCGCGATCACCATGCAGATGTTTTAAGACAAGAGTTCTGCATTTCAAGGTTAAAAATACACCGTTAAAGGACAAAAAATGGAAAGAGAAAGTTCAAAAGAATGCTCAGCTTTCTTTTTGTGGAGAAAGGGAAGCTTTTCATCAAGAAATCGTCCTTCGAGGAATTCAACCTTGTTTTCGTCACGGCGGAGCCCATGGTCTGTTTTGAAATGCGACCAAGTCAGCGAAGTTTTTGCTGAATTTTCAGGTACATTTTGCACTCTATGGCCAAGACAATTACGTTTTTGAAAGGGAATTTATGTATTTTTAAATGTTTCATAGACGTTTTATAAATTTTTCTCTTCGGCGCTAAAGAAAAATTACAAAATGTGCCCTGATTTGAGATGGATTTTGTGTTGAATTTTGCCATGTGCTTAGCCGATGTCACTTGCGTGAACGGATCCACTATCCAGATAGTGTTTTCCGAATTGCTTTAAAGGATTAACGTTTTGGACTTTGAATAAAAATGTTCAAGAAACGGTTTCTCTGTCTATTGTTTTGAGTTTTTTCATTCATAAAATTAGCTCAAAACACGATCGTGACTACAACATCTAAGTTTAATTTAAGCTTTTAAAATGCTTCTCACATTCATTACAAGCATCACTTTTTGCGAAGATGTCAGGTTCAGGTTTTGGACACTTTCGATACGCAGCTAATGAATTTTATTCGAAAATATTTTTCACTGTTCATTCTAGACTTTTAACATAAGAATTTAAAAGCCTATTTCCAGTATAAGTTTACTGTGCAGAGGGTCAACGAGGCATCGTTTTTTGAAGTGACAACTCCAAGAAGTTGCGAGGCCGTCAATGTTCATAATGTTACGTTTGGCCCGGGTGATAAGACAATAATATCCTGCTCAGTGTTTGGGTAATATTCCTGGTTTCAACCTTTGAAAGCTTTCTCGGCTTTCGGGAATTTTTCCCCCGTTTGTCGGCCATTTTTTTAAGCGGGCGCGGGAACCTGAAGGAAAATTACGTCACGTTGTTTACGAAGTTTGATTGGTCAGTTATCTCTTCTTCTCGTTCCAAATATGGTACTTTTGAAATTGAATAATCACGAGCATCGGACAAAGCAAACATATGAGAGTTACACGTTTCAACCCCTTATGAGTTTCTGCTTGCATTCAGCTGCTTTTGGTACAGTTTTTGCACGTAATTTGGTCCACGCCTACAAATTTCGCATTTTTCAAAAAACCACTCGATAAATTTTTTTATAAATTTGATAATCCCGAGATCAACTACCAATAAATATACCCTGCAAGTTTCAAGAACATTGAAAACAGGAAAGGCTTTCAAACAGGACCTCAAATATAACCAATTTTCCCCCCAGATTTTGTGTTTACAAGTGAGCGTCCACATTATTCATTGGCATCGTAGGCGTGGACCAAATTACGTGCAAAAACTGTACCAAAAGCAGCTGAATGCAAGTTAATACAATTCTTCTTACTCGCGATCGCCCAAAGCAATTCCCCTCAGTTTTTGTAGGAGGTTTCCAATGGAATCAAACTACTATGAGATGAAGCCGCGTTTCCAAAGCTTATCATTTTCTTGAAAAATTAGCTAATTGCATGGATAGCATGCTATTTCACTGTTTTTATGATGCGTAAAACTTTGTTTCCCTTTCGCTGGCTTGTTTATCTCGAAATCTTGCCTTTTTCCCCAAATTAAGTTAATGATTAATGAAACTAAGAATACTTCCGCGAATGAATGGCGCTTTGATATGATGAAGGCTGTGAAAAATCGCCTTCTGCAGTAATTTTAGCCTTCTTCACCGGTAGGTCTTCGTTGAGAAGTTTAAATACACACACTTCAACTATAAATTCAAATCAATATAATGATGCGAGTAAGATTGTGTTTTGAAAATAAGAACATTCTATCATTTGGTTATACAAAGGAGAAAAAATACAGCAATCGGTTTGAATTCTGATTTTTTTTCCACCTTATTTTCAAGGTACACTGTTTGTTTACATTTCGTTATGCAAATTAATTTAACATTTTGGCGTTTTTAAGAAAATCTAGCCTAACTCTCAACCCTAAAATAGCACGAAATGAAACGTTATCAATACACCTTTTTAAATAAATCCTGGCTTCTGTCGCAAAAAAAGTCGCATTTATTCCTAAATGATACCATTTTGTGGATACTACATTTGTTGATATGCTAATTTTGAGACATTTCATTCACAAAGTACGTTGAATGAGACCAGCTTCTCCTCTGTATTGAACCACATTCTTGTTTAATGCATCCGTTTCTGCTTGATAATTCTTCCATGATGTACAACTTACATAGGGGGTTTATCTGGACACAGTAAAAAGCTCCCAACAGAAACATTAACAATAGACAAATTCATCCATCTGCAGTGTCATGTTTGTTGTCGCATCCCAGCTCATCTGGGTCCTCTAGAAGTAGTATTTATTTTTTGAGGAAACAGCATTATATGCACCCCTTTAACAAACTTCCTGTCTTATGTTTAAACAGGATTTGAAGGTGAACAACATCGTCAGTTAGATTTATGGAGTGATGGCCATTGTCAGTTTTGAATGGATCACTACTGTCATCAAATATAAATTAATAACAAGAAATCGATTGTGGAACACAGGAGCTGTTACTCAAGAGTCGCTTTAAAATAGTAGCTTAGGAAAAATCTCTGTATCTTTTAGAGTTAAAGAAAAATAAAAGTATTGTTCGTTTTTTCGAGGTATCTGCATTCGTTTTGTCTGCAACTGAGCTTATGAAATGCTCAAGTGATTATGTACTACATAATCACTTGTAATTGTTGCTGTCTCAAAGTCAATCCATTCTTCATTTCCTGTAGAATATTTTTTTTATAAATGTTACTCAAAAACTTTCGAAAAACTGTAAAAAAAACCTATAGATTTCATGTTTTTGTGGCACATATAAACACGTGTCTCCGTGATCAGTTTAACATGAGACATCGCGCTAATAAATAAACCTCGCGTGGTAATTTTTTTTTCGCCGTTTAGTCTTAAAGCAGCTGAACATTGCTACGATGCATTTCCTCCTTGATAAGTAAAACCACGAGTTTGGAAATCAAACCATAGAAATGCACTGCTTTGCCAGTGAAAATCAGACCTATACAGGAACATGACTTTTTGGCATTGAGTCTTGAAACTCTTTAAATAGCCAAGAAAACCTGCTGCTGAAAAATCTGCAAGTGAAAAACCCGTGTAGAAAGCGTCCGATTTTTGTCACGGAGAATATTTTTTGCTGGAAAGTACGGTATTCAAAGCACCAACGAAATGGCTTTTAAAAGAACCGTACCTTTACGCGAGTTCTCGATTTCCCGCCATCAGATTTGATGCGCCCACGCTGTTGTCGTTCAGCGGATGCACGCATGCGCATGCAAAATGCCCTCCTGTTAGCTATGTGTAGCAATAGGCCATTTTAAAGTTGTGGGCTTGGTGTCCTAGCCTTTGAGTGGACGTAAGGCTGAGGTTGACCTTGTTTTAATACAAACCTCCGTCCTTTTCTAATTGAAATATTGCTTAAAAAATACTAGTGAGCATAACGTCAACATGACCTAGTAGGACAAGAACGGTTTTATCAAAAGAAGGGCAGCTACAGCCTCGTTTTGAAGAGTAACTGTAAACTGGGCTATTGGAAAGATTTGAAGGTGTTATATATACTTACAGATTCCTTTTCCTGTCTCGCCAGGGTCTGCTGGAGGCCTATCCACTTGTAGAGTCACTAAGCACATAAAAAAATAAAATAACAGTACACCCCTACACACTTTTCTTCCCCTATAATTCTTCTTGATTAGCATATCTAACCACTGTTTGCTCAAACCAGTGGTCAAGTGTTTTCCACCACTAAGATAATGCAAGTTTGATTTTTCTTTTCCTTGTTACCTGCCCTGGATGTCATGCTTAAAATAATGAAGATTGGTTGCTTGCAACCCGAAGGTTTCAATGTAATTTATGGGTTAAATGAATAGTGAAGCTTAACATGATAGGCACAAGGGAAAATATTATATAGAAAGAGGCTTGCAATTACGATTTTCATTCTAAGAATTCCTGGAATTTTGTTGATTGTTACATCAAGTACTCTAAGGAACACATCAAATTGATCTTAAATTCAGCCACCTCGAGATCCATAGAGAAATAGTTGAATAGATATCAAGTTTGTTGTTATTGGTCGTTTGGTTTTAATCTTCCGCCAATGGACTCTGCGACTACGGCAAATTCGATCTCGTTAAATCAATAGGGTCGCAATTTAAGCAGACGTTTTTTTGAGCTACGTACGTCACTGGGGCAGTCTTTTGGCCTAAAACGTCGGGCAAGTCATCGCTATAAGAGTTAAGAGACTTACCAATTCAAATTTGGTAGCGTTGGGGCATATTGAAAGGAAAAAGGCCTCACTTTCGGTTGACGCGATTAGAGTGCGTCGCTCACGTCTTCAGCTTAAGCTCCCTATAACTACGACGGCAAAGGCAGCGGCAAAGCCAAAAATAAATTATAGGTTTAGTTAGCAAAAAAACTCTGCACGTGCATGACGCCTTTTGTGTACATTTCTTTGCCGCCCGTCCCTGAACCACTACGACGTGAAATGACCAAATTTTAAGTGTTTTTGGAGGAAGAGAACGGCAAGGCGGTAAATTCTACAATCTCTGTCTGAACTAGGGTGCGGCCCCCTCTCTTCAGCTCCAACATAAATTCCCTTCTTTTAAGTAACTGGGCGACTTGTGATAATTGTGAAACGGTTTGAAAGGATGCGGAATGTCGGTTTCGTAAGGTCCCTATTATATTTTCGAAAGGTGCTTTGCTCACCTGGGCATTTTTGATTGTTGCATTCTCTGGTTTGATTTACAGATCCTTCACATGCCAGTTTTACATTTATACAAGTACGATTTCGTCTCTGCGTTCCCGTTTGATTAGATGAAGGACAATTCTTTGAACATTCGCTCCACTTTCCCCACAATGAAAATCCAGCCGCTGAAATTCAATTCATATGTTATTTGATTAAAATTTGACTATATTGCCTCCTTTTTAAATACCAGCGCGCTAAAAACTTCTGACTCTGGTAATTCGCTATTATAAAAGGTCAAGCAACATTACAGAGAAGTTCATTTGTCCTTTAAAGTGGAATATTGTAGGGCGTGCAGGCGACGGTTACACTAGCTGGTCTAGCCGGCGACAAAATCAGTGGTATATAGAGTGGTTTTTGTGATGATTTGTAACATTCGAAGGCGATTTAACACCACAAAGTAGAGATTTATTGAATATAATGGTGAAATTTAGTTTTCTTTTTAATTCTCTCGAAAGAGACAGCTTGAGAAATATAAAACAGAGAAAAGCGTTTTGAATATCCCGTAAGACGACATGTGCCTAATATTGACGTACACTGTACTGTTATTAGAAAGGCCTTTCCGATGTAGCTGAAATTCCCTTAGCTTCTCTGTTAAGATTGAAATCCACTTCTCCATCCTCACATACATACATACATACATACATACATACTTTTATTGACGCTCCCTAAAAAGGGTTTTTCAGCTCAATACAATACAATTAAAAATACAGATTTAAATTTAGATTACCGGTAATTAAGAATATAGGTACACTTATAAATGCAATAAATAGAAATATTCTAAATGTAAAAAAAAAATAAATAAATAACCTAATAACACGTTTGCGAAATGGCGCCTAAAATTCCTCGGGCATTTTAAAGATTTAATGTTACTATTTAAGGAGTTCCAGAGTTTAGCTCCTCTGCAGGTAAAAGAGCGTTGTCCTGTTGACAGGTGGTATTTAACAATTAGTCGCCGAAGGCGACGTGAATATCGGCGAATAGTCACTGAGACGAAGTCGAGGTAACTATTCGCCAATACTCACGTCGCCTGAGGCGACTAATTGTTTTAGTATAATTACATCGATTATTATTCGAGAATATAAAATTATTTATCAATTTCCGACCCCGAAACATCAAAAAATCTGGCTGCCATTTTGAAAACTGCTAGCCTTCAATGCTATAATCACCGCGCGGTGATTATAGCGGGATAAAGCGAAGCTCCTAGCCAATCACAGCGCTCTATTTTCGATATTCATCGATGTAATTATACTAAAAGGGTATATACAAGGCACTAGACGATCGAGTTTGTCTATTATGGACTTGGGAACGTAGTTTAAACATATCGACAAGATAGTCTGGAACAAGTTTGTTAATGCATTTGTGCATCATGGTGGCATCGTTTAGAATGAGTCTCTCTTTAATTGGAAGCCAGTTCAATGATCGCAGCCCATCCGAAATATGCTCATACTTTCTTAGTCCCAAAATGATTCGTCCAGCGAAATTTTGAACTTTTTGTAACTTGGCAATATTGCTGTTGCTGGTATTACTCCAAACAGTTGAACAATACAGTAGTTTACTAAAAACAAAGGAATTCATTACTAAGAAAAGCGTTTCCTGTCCAGCAGATACTTGATTCTGTTAATTTGTTTCAGTTTAAGAAGACAATTCGAAACGGTTTTAGTGATATGTTCGTTGTAACTGAGCCATGCGTCGAGATGAACACCTAAGTCTTTAACAACAGGCACAGGTGTTAATTCTTTATCAAGCAGTCTTATACTGAATGATGAAAGTTTCTGCAAGAGTTGTGGTACTCTAACTTTAGTTTTGTCAGGATTGATCACAAGGGAATGTTTACAGCACCACTGAGATATTCTAATGAGATCTTCGTTCAAGGCAGAGATAGACGTGGATAGTTCGGCAGGTGAGAAGGACAAATACAGTTTGCAGTCGTCGACATAGGAGGCAGATATACAACGTTTAGGAACAGAAAGGAGGTCGTTAACGTAGATTGTAAACAGAACTGGACCTAAAATAGAACCTTGCGGAACTCCGAACTCGAGTGGGAGTACTTTAGAAACTGCATCACCAATTCGAACGCACTGTTGTCGGTCAGAAAGGTAACTCTGGAACCAATCTAACGCACACTGGGAAAATTCAAGACTTTGTAGTTTGGATAATGAGATGTCATGTCGAATACTGTCAAATGCTTTAGACATATCTAGTAAAACCATGATCGAGACTTTCTTGTCATCCATAGCCTGGAGTAACTGATCCGTAACGTACAACAGAGCTGTTTCTGTCGAGTGAAGCTTTCTGTTTCCGCTCTGATGTACCGCCAATTTATTGTGTTTAATTAGATATTCCACAAGTTGTCCATGTACTAGCCTTCCAGTAATTTTTGAAACTATAGGCAATAATGAAATGGAGCGGTAATTGCTAGGGACGTCTGGGCTACCACATTTAAGAATAGGCGTAATTTCTGCCGTTTTCCATGCACGTGCGAACGTGTTGGTGAAAAAAGAGTTGTTAACAATGTGGGTAATTGTTGTCAGTGTACAGGGTAGACAGTCTTTCAGAATTCTAGAAGATATTTTATCCATTCCTGGAGCCTCGTTAGATGGCATTTTAAGGCGTGTAGGCGACGGTTACTCTACTTGGTCTAGCCGGCGTCAAAATCAGTGGTACATAGAGTCGACTTTATGATGATTTGTATCATTCGACGGCGATTTAACACCACAAAGTAGATGGGAAAGACGCGATTTATAATGGTGTCGTTTTACACTTTTACTTTGTGTTTCCCCGGCAAACGAAACTCACTTGTTGGCTCAGACAAACACTTTGGACCAGTTATTTAAACGGACTTTCGTCTGTGTTTAACAAACCGCGTTCTAAGCCATTTTCAGTTTGCGCAACACTTTTATCTAAACACCATTCATCGTAAACAACTTCAGTATATAGTACTAGACTAAGTGTAGACTGGAAAAGCACCTATTTTCTTAAATTTACCCACTAAGAAAGAGATCAGGAGATCCTATTTCTTAAACCGCGGCCTAAGGTAGACTTCGGCCCTTTGTCTTGTAAAATAGATAAGCCTTTTCAGGAAAGAAACAAGAAAATAACTTACGTGCAACTCTTGGTTCAATGACTCTCATGATTTCCCCACCCAATTCGTCAGCTGCTTTGTTGGTTTTGACAATGAGGGTGTGTTGTTCTTCCCTCGTGATTATGAGCAAATCGGTGGAATTAACGGATGATCCAATTCCTACACCGACGATGAAAACGCTGTTTTTGACCAAAGCATGGACTACTTTGCTGAGTTCTTCTCTACTGCTTACAATCGCATTGTCAATGATTACCACGAGTATGCGTCTAGCGTTTGGCCGTACCTCTCGCAACTCGAAAATTCGCTTTGCTTCTTCCAGAGCCTGCTCAAGATCTGGACGTCCATCTCTCTTGGGCAACCGTATCACTTTGCGAATCAGTTCATCCTGGTCTGGAATGTTTGAAGCAAAGTCAAAACTTGTGGTTGGAATACCACTGCCAAAGACGATAGCACTGTAGTGAATTCTGTCGATACCATATCGATCGATGATACTAATTATCGTTCTCCTCATCAAGACGAAGGTTTCTTTAGACTTGACAGAAGTGGCACTTAAAGCAAAAGTCACATCCAGTTCTAGATAAGGGAAAAAACGGCTAAAAACGTATTTGTTTGCTTTACGTTTATCCGTCTTTTTTATGAATACTCCATTATAACTGGGAGTCTCCGAAAACCGACAGCTACCTATAGCTGGCGTCTACCTTCCTCCAGTGGTTTTCTTTGGCTCTTTATCATGAAAACACTCCTGAAGGTACGGAAAAACGGGCGACAAAAATCACGCAGCAATGCTGCAAAACGAGCTGAATAGCGATTTTGCGCGTTTTACCACCCATATCAAACCTGTCTTGCAACAAATCACGTTTGCTAACAAGTTTGAACGTTGGTGGCAAGACGCACAACATCGCTTTTCAACTTGTTCAGCAACCAAGTTGCACGCTTTTGTTGCCCGTTTTACCGGCGCTTAAGGCAGATAATTAATAGTCCTGTTGGTTTTAATTATTGTACGGACGTGTTTCAACCATTTTTGTTCGTTATAATAGCAGCCATTGCCTTGTAGGGGTTGCATCTTAGAATGTTTAGTACCTTCACTCGGTTGCGGTGAGTATACATTGCCGTTCGTGCTGGTGTTTCAACTAACACACCCCGACTCCGTTTGGTATAAAGAGATCGCCTTTTCAAAGCTATTTTCTGTCATTTAAATAGTACTTTTCTTCCAACATGTTCGCAATTAATGAGAGGAACACGCCAAGTGTCCCAACTTACTAATAAAGGGCATCCAGGAAATTCAACTTACGTGGACAGTCGTGAACATTACATGCTTCTCTATTGCTTGCGTCACCTCTGCAAGCTGCTCCACCGTGTGCTTGAGAGGGATTGTTACAAGAACGTGTACGAACCCTTGTCCCAGTTCCACATGTTTTGCTGCAAGCAGACCACGTTCCCCAAGTAGACCAACTGGAAGCAACTAGAGGCGAAGTAGTAGAAGATAAGTATTATAAATAATGAGATAGTGCACGTGTCGTCTTTTATCTCTTTTAGGAGGATCTAATAAGATAATCAATTATATTTCTTTATCAAAAATTTCCACACAAGAAGTGCCAACTTATCTGGACAGTGGCGACGTATGTGCATGCATATTTCTTTGCCTTAAGTTCTTTAGTGTAATCTCCACTACCAGCCGCTGTTCGGGAAATGAGACCGCGCCCCTCCCCCGAAGCGAGTGGAGAGCGGCGGAAATACAGCCGGAATCAATTTAGATTTCTGGGAAACTGCCCAGCTACCCCTCCCCTAAGCCAACACTAACACTTACTTCTCACTTGGCGCAAAATGATGGCTTAGGGGAGGGGTAGGTGAGCAGTTTCCCAGAAACCTAAATTGACTCCTTAGTTCTTCAGTCATTTTCTTTGACTCTTCATAAGGCGAATACCACTCCTAGATTATACCATGTAGGTGGCTCCAGCACTACCCTTCTTAGAAAGAGTTCACTTTTCTTAACGAAAAGACCTCTAAGCAGTTGCCAATTTAACGTTTATGCCTAAACTGGGCGAGGTCTTTTGAATTGGAAAGCGTCACTGCCTTCGAGCGCCACTTTACTTCGATAGGTGACCTTGAAAATCGCAGAAACATGACTAACGGAAGGAGATTTATTCGAACAAAAAAAAGAAATGCGCCAGGAAATTGTTCAAAGCTTAGGGTGTAATCCCTTTGTAGTTGCCGCCATACCAAGATGAACCGTATAGCTGATAGACTAAGTTTGAGAGTTGCATGATTCCTGACTAACTTCTTATCAGTTAGGCGTGCAGTGAGAGTTAGCATCCTCCATACCTCGTAATGCTTGATATATGATTGCCTCCGCGATGACCACTCTTCTGTCAGTTGTTGTGTTTGGTGTTCCAAGGTAATCCACATGGCTGATCGTCACTGAACTAAGCTGATCCACATTCTTGTTTAGGGACAAAAGCACAATGCCGTGAGATCTCAATATATTACTTGCAGTTATAATTTCATTGCCATTTCCAGCGTCTGTGATGGGGACGAATACCCTCTTCGCCATCTTCCTTCCTGTCGATCTGAAAAGATTTTCAGCCTCTCGCAACTTTTCTTGAAGAGGTAATGAAGAAACGTCTGTCAGATTTCTCACGGAAGTTATGAGGTCGTTATGACTGAGAAGCGTGTTGAAAAAGTCGCTTAATCGTGTTGTTTTTTTAGTTCCGTAGACAATGATGTTGAAGCTGACTCTAAAGTCTCTATACCGCTCGTTTATGGTACTGGATGCGTTAACCATCACATCGTAAATGACCGTTGATTCAACGGAGCTAACAGATATGGCAAAGCTAACATCAATCTCTGGGATCGTACCTAAGAATCGGGACAGGACATAGTGTTAACTTTGTCAACGACTGCAAACCCAAACAGACCTCACACTTGTCAAAACCCTTTAAAGAATATGAAACGTAAACATTTTGCAGCATTTAGTTACTGCAGTATACTTTTAACGAAGTCTCCTGGATTTGACAGGGACTTCTCTATTGACGGGAACCTACCCATGGGGGCTACAGGGCTTACAGACGCAAATAAACTCTAGCCGGCGTTGACCTAAGTGTTCGGCACACCATAATCACTGAGCTACTGGAAACCCGTTACGAGAAAAGGTTTGACGTGAGAGCATTTCTCTCTTAAACTTTATGTCATGAGTGTATCCGACTGCTAAAATAATTACATATCTTCCAATTAATGACAAATAAATTTAAAAAGTTTATGTTTTAAAAGAAAATGATTCTTACGTATAATTCTCTCCCCGGTACGATTGGCCAACAGGAGAGGCTGTATGTTCTTATCAACGGATATAACGTCCAGAGGATTAGGCGAGATGACAAGCAATTCTGTCCTATTCACTGCTCCAATCGGCACAGAAATCACAAGTATTCCACTTTCCTCTATGGGTCTCACTGCCTTTTCAAGGGTTTTCTTATCGGTAGAAGAACTTATGTCTGTCATAACAACTAAGGCCTTCCGATTGTTGGATTCGCCCAAAAAGTTATTTTGGAAGGCAACGTAAGCTTCTTCTAGAACATTGATCAAAGGTTCCGATGCACCCACGGCTCGTCGGGCGCGCCCAGCGACAGCATTGGAGTCGTTGGCATCGAAACTGAAATTGACCAGTTTCAACTCCCCATCAACGTAGGCAATGACGTAATGGTTCACATATTGATATTCTTCAATGAATTGTTTTGCAGTGGTTTCCATTAAAGCGTACGTTTCGTTCGAAAAATCGGATGAGGCAATGAGTGTAAATACGATGTCGATGTATGTGGGGTCGATTCCTGAAACAAACAATAAAACAGAGTAATTCATAAACGATTGATAGGAAGACATAATTTATCCTGTTTAGTCACCATTAGTTACAAATTATTAGAAGATGTGTTAATTTTTAACATGTGCTCACATCTTGAGCTTGGGACGTCTGTGGTCATAGTGGCAGTATCAATGGTTATTATAATCATTACCTGCCTTACCTTGGGCAGATGATGTTGTAATAACTGGCGACGCTGTAGTGCTTGGGTGTTTAGTCGTTTCAGGAGGTGACGTTGTGGTTTGTGGTAATGTCGTAGTAGGTGGTGTTATCGCTAAAATATAAAAAAAGCTCCGTTAGTTGAGTATTGGTGAGGTTAACCAACAGAAATGATTTTGAAACGGTTACGTTCTTTTTGTGCATTTCCCAATAAAGGAAATGTGACAACAATGAGCAAGCAAAATCTTCTTCTCTTTAAGGTGTTTTTTGTACATATTTTTAGATTGTTTAATACTGCTTGACTTGCCCCAGTTAGACGAATTTCAGTGATGGACAAGGATAAGTTTATAACGGTCATGGTTTGATTATGGTGGTAACTTAGCTCGTCCAGCTAGTTAACAGGCATTCTGCTTAAACAGTTAAAAATAATTCAAATACAGCATAACAGGATTAAAACCCCCCAACTGGCAGGAGACAACCAGTCGGCCTATTCTCTGTTTTCTGTCACGTCATCAAAATTCAAAATGCAAACCATTCAATACAGAAAAACCAGAATCTGGGAATGAAAGAAGATAAATATGCAACAAGCCTGCCAAGAATCAGGTCTGTGCGATATTTCGTACGCGAGATATTCAGAAAAACGTTTTACCCAATTTTATAAAGCTTTGTATGGAGACGCCATGTTGGTGTTTCTTTGAGGGGCACATATATGGCCGCCGGAAACAAACAGAAAAATCTGTTTTTTTGTTTTCCTACTAATGCGTGAATTCATCGCTTGAGAAACTCATAAAGATTAAAGTAATATTTATTTTGAAACGAGGAATGTTTAGATGGCAAAATCTCAAAAACTCGTTAACGTTGTTCTAACTCCCCGTAAGAGCTCTCCCGGCCGCCAGCTAAATGCCGCGTCACGCAAAAGACTAGAAATTAAAGCGTCCTCTATCGCTAAACGAAGAACCCTTTCGAACCAAAAAATTGATTGAATTAAAGTGTTTAGTTGTTGTAATACCCCTTGAAAGTAGAGCTCAAAAGAATCGATAGTTTCTTAGTCTGAATTTTGGTGAGGTCATGTCAAAAACGAGAACACAAACATGGCCCAGCGACAACATTGGAGTCGTTGGCACCGAAACTGAAATTGACCAGTTTCAACACCCCATCAGCGTATGCAATGACGTAATAGTTCACATATTCATATTCTTCAATGAATTGTTTTGCAGTGGTTTCCATTAAAGCGTACGTTTCGTTCGAAAAATCGGATGAGGCAATGAGTGTAAATACGATGTCGATGTATGGGCGGTCGATTCCTAAAACAAACAATAAATCCGCGTAATTCATAAACGATTGATGGGGAAGACATAATTATATAATTTACCTTGTTTAGTCACCATTAATTACAAATTATTAGAAGATGTGTTAATTTTTAACATGTGCTCACATCTTGAGCTTGGGACCTCTGTGGTCATAGTGGCAGTATCTGTGGTTATTATAATCATTACCTGTCCCTGGGGCAGATGATGTTGTTATAACTGGCGACGCTGTAGTGCTTGGGTGTTTAGTCGTTTCAGGAGGTGACGTTGTGGTTTGTGGTAATGTCGTAGTGGGTGGTGTTATCGCTAAAATATAAAAAAAGCTCGGTTAGTTGAGTATTGGTGAGGTTAACCAACAGAAATGGTTTCGAAACAGTTAGGTTCTGACAACAATGAGCAAGCGACATCTTCTACTCTTTAAGGTGTTTTTTTTTTTTTTTTTTTCATTTTTTTAGATTGTTTAATACTGCTTGACTTGCCCCAGTTAGACGAATTTCCTACAACTGGAAGCAATGATGGACAAGGATAAGTGTAAAAGGCTTAAAAACGGTTTAATGGTTTGATTATGGTGCAAAGTACTCTTAGCTTGTCCAGCTAGTTAACAGGCATTCCACTCAAACAGTTAGAAATAATTCAAATACAACATAACAGGATTAAAACCCCCAACTGGCAAGAGGCAACCAGTCGGCCTATTCTCTGCTTTCTGCCACGTCATCAAAATTAAAAATGCAAACCATTCAATGCAGAAAGTCCAGAATCTGGGAATGAAAGAAGATAAATACGCAACAAGCCTCGCCAAGAATCAGGTCTGTGCGATATTTCATACGAGAGATATTCAGAAAAACGTTTTACCCAATTTTGTAAAGCTTTGCATGGAGACGCCATGTTGGTGTTCCTTTGAGGGGCACAAATATGGCCGCCGGAAACAAACAGAAAAATCTGTTTTTTAGTTTTCCTACTAATGCGTGAATTCATCGCTTGAGAAACTCATAAAGATTAAAGTAATATTTGTTCTGAAACAAGGAATGTGTAGATAGCAAAATCTCAAAAACTCGCTATCGTTGTTCTAACCCCCCGTAAGATTTCTCCCGGCCGCCAGCTAAATGCCGCGTCACGCAAAATACTAGAAATTAAAGCGTCCTCTATTGTTTTAAGTAATCATACACTAGGTATTCCAACGACCACCACATATCGTATAACCAATCACTTGATGTTTATTGATATTAACATTTGTAGCAATTGAAGCAATTATATTATTCGATCTGAAACAGAGCAATACAATTCGTCGTTACGCAACTTACTTATAATCTCTAGAACAATGATTCGCTGAAAAATACCTAAATTAGAAACTCTAAATTCACAATCAAACTTTACTCACTTCTGTGGCGGGTCATAGCTTAATACGGGTTAGCCTTAAACTGGTTAGCTTGAATCTCTTGTACTGGTGAGCAATACTGGTTAGCAAAATACTTCTGATTGAAACCCGGCAATGTGTAAAACGGCATAAAATCTAGTAATCTCGAAATGTCAATCAATGTCCTTAATCTTTAACTAAATCAATGTTTGTAATCACGAGTTTATTAACGAAACATCTATCGCTAAAGGAAGAACCCTTTGGAACCGAAACTTTGATAGAATTAAGGTGTTTAGTTGTTGTAATACCCCTTGAAAGTAGAAACTCAGAAGAATCGATAGTTTCTTAGTCTGAATTTTGGTGACGTCATGTCAAAAACGAGAACACAAGCATGGCCCAGCGACAGCATTGGAGTCGTTGGCACCGAAACTGAAAGTGACCGGTTTCAACACCCCATCAACGTAGGCAATGACGTAATAGTTCACATATTCATATTCTTCAATGAATTGTTAGGCAGTGGTTTCCATTAAAGCGTACGTTTCGTTCGAAAAATCGGATGAGGCAATGAGTGTAAATATGATGTCGATGTATGTGCGGTCGATTCCTGAAGCAAACAATAAATCCGAGTAATTCATAAACGATTGATGGGGAAGACATATATAATTTACCTTGTTTAGTCACCATTAATTACAAACTATTAGAAGATGTACTAATTTTTAACATGTGCTCACATCTTGAGCTTGGGACGTCTGTGGTCATAGTGGCAGTATCAATGGTTATTATAATCATTACCTGTCCCTGGGGCAGATGATGTTGTAATAACTGGCGACGCTGTAGTGCTTGGGTGTTTAGTCGTTTCAGGAGGTGACGTTGTGGTTTGTAGTAATGTCGTAGTAGGTGTTGTTATCGCTAAAATATAAAAAAAAAGCTCGGTTAGTTGACTGTTAGGGAGGTTAACCAACGGAAATGGTTTTGAAACGGTTAGGTTCTTTTTGTCAACTTCACAAAAAAAGGAAATGTGACAACAATGAGCAAGCGACATCTTCTACTCTTTAAGGTCTAATGTTAAAAGGATAAACCAGTGAGCGGCACCTCTTCGAACTTCTTAAGTACTGTTGTAAAAAACTTTTATTTTCTCCTACGCGTTTCGTGTGACTAGCGCACACTTCATCAGGGAGTTTTACAATACAACTACCGTAAATCCTCTATTAAGCCCCCCTCTCTAATAAGCCCCCCCTTTTCAGAGGAGGAAAGTTAATAAGCCCCCCTCTCTATTAAGCCCCCCTCCCCCTCCCCCTCCCCCTCCCCCAATCCTTATTCTTCACAAAAAAATTAGCGATTAACGTGGACTGATCAGTTATGATTTATTCAGGCTGGAAGTTCATATTGTTTTTGGCCTTCGGCGGCATGACCTCCAACTTCTTATGCTTAACTTTCTCAATTTTGCGCTCTAGCTCTCTGTACAACGCGTAAGTCTACTCTGTCTCATACCACGGTATTTTTGCTACAGGTGATGCATTTCGCTAAATTAAATAAGCCCCCCTCTCTTTTAAGCCCCCCCTTATCTATTAAGCCCCCCCTCAAAAGTGCTTGAAAAAAATAAGCCCCCCGGGGGGCTTAATGGAGGATTTACGGTAAGCGTACCTGTATATATACCTAAAAACACAAAACACCTACGGATTTGCGTAAAGGAACTCCAAACCTCGTGGTTATACGTCTGGGAAACAGGCGGGAAAATATTTGCAAGGTGTGATATGTTTGTAATGTTTTGGGGCCCACAGTTTTAACTAAAACTGTGGGCCCCAAAACTTTACAAGCTTTGGACGTCTGTGGTCATAGTGGCAGTATCTGTGGTTATTATAATCATTACCTGCCTTACCTTGGGCAGATGATGTTGTAATATCTGGCGACTCTGTAGTGCTTGGGTGTTTAGTTGTTTCAGGAGGTGACGTTGTGGTTCGTGGTAATGTCGTCGTAGATCTTGTTTTTGCTAAAATATAAAAAAAGCTCGGTTAGTTGAGTATTGGTGAGGTTAACCAACAGAAATGGTTGTGAAACGGTTAGGTTCTTTTTGTGAACTTCACAAAAAGGGAAATGTGACAACAATGAGCAAGCGACATCTTCTACTCTTTAAGGTATTTTTTGTACATTTTTTTAGATTGTTTAATACTGCTTGACTTGCCCCAGTTAGACGAATTTCCTACAACTGGAAGCAGTGATGGATAAGGATAAGCTTATAACAGTTTAATGGTTTGATTATGGTGCAAAGTACACTTAGCTCGTCCAGCTAGTTAACAGGCATTCCACTTAAACAGTTAGAAATAATTCAAATACAGCATAAAAGGATTAAAACCCCCCAACTGGCAGGAGACAACCAGTCGGCCTATTCTCTGTTTTCTGTCACGTCATCAAAGTTAAAAATGCAAACTATTCAATGCACAAAGTCCAGAATCTGGGAATGAAAGAAGATAAATATGCAAAAAGCCTCGCCAAGAATCAGGTCTGTGCGATATTTCATACGCGAGATATTCAGAAAAACGTTTTACCCAATTTTATAAAGCTTTGTATAGAGACGCCATGTTGGTGTTCGTTTGAGGGGCACATATATGGCCACCGGAAACAAACAGAAAAATCTATTTTTCAGTTTTTCTACTAATGCGTGAATTCATCGCTCGAGAAACTCGTAAAGATTAAAGTAATATTTATTCTAAAAGAAGGGAATGTTTAGATAGCAAAATCTCAAAAACTCGTTAACGTTGTAAAATATAATTATAGCTAAAATGTTTTAGAAACATCTTGCATGTGTCGAATTATAGTTCCTTGAAAGACACCGCACTGCTAAAATGGATTCCGTTGTACATCTTCATCATGTATATTTACGCACCATTGGTGGAAATTAGTCTTACCTGGACAAGGGCGAACGAAACAGGCTTCTCTTTCTTCACAAGGTGCTCCATTGCATAAACGAATACGATTCCTTGTCCCATTGCCACATGTTTTACTGCAGGCAGACCAAGTACCCAAGGAAGACCAATCCCCAGAAACTAGATGGAATGAACGTGAATAGTAAGAAAAATTTAAAAAAAGTTCGTAACGAGGAGGGAGATTTATGGCATGCTGGACTCTTTCTTTCCTTACAGATCCTGAATTGACAACACTGCATCACTTATGTATTGTAACATTATATTTCCAAGCAAGAAATAGTAAAAAATCTTCTTACTAGGACATTTGAGAACCAAACAGGCTTTTGTATTGTTTGCATCACCAATACAGAATGCTCCACCGTGGGATAGAGCAGGGTTGTTACACAAACGTGATCGAACTCTTCTATAATTGACAACTTTCCTTTTCTACAATTGACAACGAGATCGAACTCTTCTATAATTGGCAACTATAATTGACAATAATAGATGGGAGGATAAGAAATATTTAATGCCAAAACTTATTTAATAATTAAGAAAACTCATGACCTGAGTCGACACTTTCCCCCTTTGATGTGAAATATATGAATATCTTACTAATAAAAGACAATCACTGATGATACATATCTTAACTGTATATATTGAAAATAACATTTTATTTGTGTGGTTTCATGATCATGAGTGCCGTGGACGCAGACACGATCGTTTAAGTTTTAAATGCGATGCCTCTGCCATTGAATCTCATCACCTTTTTCCATCATGTGCCACCTCTCACTCGGTCTCCAGAAAAAGTCGCTCTTAATTTCGCAAGACCTGTTTTTCTCAAGGGAATACAGATAATTATCCATTCAGGTGTTATTGAAAACAAAGCACGCTTTCGCTAAAGGAAGTAGTAAGGCACTTAAAATGAATTTCTTCCATGATCCACTTGCTTACCGCTGACATCAGTTAGAGTTTTGTGGTTTGCGTGGCCCACGTAAATTTGCTGATTATCCTTTCCTTCTATAACCACAAAACTGATACATGTAACTTTTTAAAAAGACGCGAGAGGAAGCTCGTTAAAATTATTTCATTTTACAACACTTGAGAACTTTCTTGTGCTTTCATAAGTTGAGAGTTTGGACCAATTGACATCAAGATAGCAAAATTTGTTTTTCGCTGTCTCTGGCACGCGCTGTCAAAAGAAATTTCACCGGAAATGGACGTAGAAACTTATCATGTTATTTTATAAAAACAAGAATGCAACATTTCCATATAATTCAAACGAAATGACGTCAAAATGTTCATATCTTTGAAGTGTAACATCTCGCCTGTGGCTCTTAGTTCTAAATGAGTTTTCGTTATTGTTGTTGTAAACATGAGATTCAAGGCAATGGAATTAAAATTGTTTTCTACTGGTAAGACAATGGTCTACCTTAAAACCTCTAACCTTTTAACCCTCGGGAGTAACCAGTGTCTAATTTGTCCCTAACTAATAATTAACCCTGCTTTATCAAAAGACCTGGATTGTTAAAAATACTTATTATAAGTTTCACACTTAGAAAATGCATAGAACTGAAATTTTTATGCGTTAGTTTTTAAACGGTTAAAAAACTCTGTTGACTTCAAAATGAGTCTTTAAAAGAATTATGTTCTACCTCAAGCTTGTCTCATACCAGAGTAAACAAATTGACTTGCGACAACAGAAATACTTCAAAGAGTGTTTATAAAATTTGTCCGTAGCGTAACACCTCTTAATCAGAAGATGTCGATTGCCAACATCGCCTTATCAGTTATATAAAGCATACAAGTACATGGATAATTTGTACGCTTATATTAATGTTTCACATTTTACCTTCAACTTATCTCACAACCAAGTCAACAATGTGAAGATTTGACGGCAAAAGTTCGACGAAAAAATGGGTTAATGAAATTTATTATGTATTTGTTAATTAAATTGTTTACAGCTGTGCGTGCATGGTAATTTAAATGGCGTATTTCGAATGAAACACAAAGTAACAATTACAGTTAACAAAACTTGATATTATTGGCTGTTACAACTGGTAGGAAACTGAATATAGGGTGTTAACAGGTAGCCAAATTTTGAAGAAAGGTACCTGAAAAAGTTCGTCCGGTTGTAACCAGTACAACAAACAGTACAAAACGTAACTGCTGTTTCCCAGCTGGTAAGGACATCTTGATATCACTGATGTCCGGTTTTTTTTTCGAAGAAAGTTATGTTGAGTCTTCACTCATTACTCCTCGTGTAATCTAATTTTGGTTTATGAGCACAACACGCTTATACTCGTCTTTCAAGCGAACTTGTGGTTGTCTTGATGACGTCCAATCAGTGACGTCAGCTACACAGTATATTGGGGTCTGATATTATGTGATTGCTTGGTCTAAAACGTGCTGGTAGGTTTTGAAGCTCTTGGTTTGCGCTATTTGAAGCATGTGGGAAGAACAGGGGTCTTTATTACATGAGCATGCTCACCAAGACTTGATAAAGAGCACGCGACCAGTGACAGCGACCGTGTACATAGTCATACAGTGTAGGAAGCAAATTCTTCACTTTGAAAGCTTTCTTGAGATTCAAATGGTATGTAGCAGGAACTTAGGAAAGACCTTCGTTGTACAAAATAAGTAAAGATATGGTGATTTAAATTGGAGACTGACGCGCTGAACGAGTTGAAAGAGCAAGTTTCTCAAGGATGTCTGACACGAACATGGCTGCTTGTTGTTGTTTGGCGCTCGACTCGCATCATGCATTGCTGATGGGAAGCTATTGAGCAAAATGTTCTTTATTTAGTGTTTCTCGATGCCGTGGAGGATTCCTGTCAACAATTTGTGGATAGCTGATTATTAAGCCATATTTCGGGAGTTGATTAATAACAATCAGCGGGCGACTACCATGCCGTTTCAGTTGCAATAGAAAGATGTTCCCTTAAGTATTTTACCGATACAAAGTTTGTTTATCGGAAAATTGTAGAACTTCTTGTTTTTGCGTGGACTAACATTGTAACGCATCTTTTACAGGAATTTTCTTTTAGCCAGAACTTGAGTGCTCTAATAATTTTTAACTTTTGGTCAGCATCACATGTTTACTGTACTTCAATCGATCAAAAGATTCGACTTTAATTTCGGTCCTATTGAATGTAGTTTTGACTGTCTCATTGATATTATTTCTTTTATTGTTCGAGACATACAGAGTGACTACCACCGACATTTCACCAGGAGACTAATCTTCGTCTCGTGTGCTCTTCATTTTGTAGCTTTAAAGTGCTGGGAAAATTGTAGAATATATCAAAAGTAGGTTGAGTTTGATCGTCCGGGTGAACGTAGTCCTGAATAGGACTGTTGTTGTTGACAGTGACTGACGTTTCGACAACCTGTGCGGTAGTCATCTTCAGAGTCAAAGTGAGTTGTATCACGTCAGTAGATGGTATTATATACTCTGGTTATTGATCTGATTGGTCAATAAAGTCAAGATGTTATTGCTCGTCTGTCAGTTAAGCCGTGGTGTTATTGGCTATGAAGACTCGTAATCAGTAATTGGTGCGTTTCGATCCGTCTATAGTCACAGTCGTCTGTTAGTCAAATTGTCAGTTCTCCAGTCGATCTCTCGTAGTTAGTTTCGCTTCATCTCGTCAATAAGTCGTTTGTACGGCGCTGGTAACTGTTGGCTACGATTCAGTGGCGTTTGTTATAAGTTAGTGAACCAGCTTTCCAGAGTAATACGTTGATGGTAGTCTGTAGAATACGTTAAACATGTCGCAGAGTCCTAGTCAATTTGATGTTTCGTCTGTAAATGATGTTCAGCAATGTGATTGTTGACATCACCATTCCTCTTTGCTCGTTTGTGTTCGGTCAGTCGTGTGCTAAGGTTTCTGCCGGTTTCACCAATGTAAGAAGCCTGGCAGTCGCAGCATTTGATCTTGTATACTGCTCCCTGTCTGTCCTCCGGTTTGTCTTTGTCCTTGACATTAGTAAACAGGCGTCGTAAAGTGGTTATGGGTTTGTGTGCAACACGTATATTGCAAGGTTGTAATATACGTGCAATATTTTCAGAGGTACTTCTGATGAACGGCACAGTAGCTGTCGTAACAGGGCCAGAGTTGACGTTCGCCTGAGTGTCAGTGTTGCTGTGGATGTTCCGTCTGACAAAGTCCGTGTTGTAATTGTTCTTACTAAAAACGTTGTAAAGATAATCAGTCTCGTCTTGTATGCTGTCAGGTGAATCGCAAACTAGTGGCGCTCGCCTCGTCAAAGTCCGGATAGTAGTAGCCTTGTGAGAGGTCGGGTTGTACGAAGACTGGTCTAGTAATCGGTCGGTATGTGTCGGTTTTCTGTAAACAGTCGTTTGTAGTTTGATGTTGTCGCGAGTGACCAAGCAGTCTAGGAAAGGTATCGTACCATTTTCTTCGATCTCCTTGGTGAACTGTATGTCCGCGTTCTGTCTGTTAAGGTGTTCGTGAAAATCGTCGATTCCGTCTTTGTGCACGGCGGTGAATGTGTCGTCACCGTAACGTAACCAGGTAGGCATAGTTCGCGTGTAGGAAGCTAGCGCTTGTTCGTCGATGTTTTGCATGACAATTTCTGCTACAACAACAGAAACTGGAGAGCCCATAGCTGTACCGTGTAACTGTTTGTAGTGTTTCCCGTTGTACTTAAAATACGTCGAAGTCAAACAGAGGTTTAGTAGGTCCATGATGTCGTCTGTAGGCAGTGGTAGTTCAGCAGTAGAGTTCTTAATAGCGTTCTCAGTACAGTCTAGAGCCAATTGAGGTGGAATACTGGTGAACAGTGATTTCACGTCAAAGGACACTAGTTTGTGGTCGTCCGGTATCTGTATCGTCTTAATGGCGTCCATAAAGTTCTCAGTAGACTGTAGTTTATGTCCAGATTCGTCCGTCAGAGGTTTCAGTGCGTTAGTTAAGTATTTAGACAGTTGGTAGGTCGGGGACCCACAGAAACAAAACTATGGGCCGCATAGGTATGTTCGGTTTATGTAGTTTTGGTAGTCCATACAGCTTGGGTGGCTGCGGAACACGTGTTGCACACAAAGCCATAACCACTTTACGACGCCTGCCTACTAATGTCAAGGACAAAGACAAACCGGAGGACAGACAGGGAGCAGTATACAAGATCGAATGCTGCGACTGCCAGGCTTCTTACATTGGTGAAACCGGCAGAAACCTTAGCACGCGACTGACCGAACACAAACGAGCAACGAGGAATGGTAGCTTCAACAATCACATTGCTGAACATCATTTACAGACGAAACATCAAATTGACTGGGACTCTGCGACATGTATAACGTATTCTACAGACTACCATCAACGTCTTACTTTGGAAAGCTGGTTCACTAACTTATAACAAACGCCACTGAATCGTAGCCAACAGTTACCAGCGCCTTACAAACGACTTATTGACGAGATGAAGCGAAACTATCTACGAGGGATCGACTGGAGAACTGACAATTTGACTAACAGACGACTGCTTAACTGTGACAATAGACGGATCGAAACGCACCAATTACTGATTACGAGTCTTCATAGCCAATAACACCACGGCTTAACTGACAGACGACCAGTAACATCTTGACTTTATTGACCAATCGGATCAATAACCGGAGTATATAATACCATCTACTGACGTGATACAACTCATCTTGACTCTGAAGATGACCACCGCACAGGTTGTCGAAACGTCAGTCACTGTCAACAACAACAGTCCTATTCAGGACTACGTTCACCCGGACGATTAAACTCAACCTACTTTTGAAATGACTCCTGGGTTCAAACCTTTCACAGTTGTAGAATATATATTACAGTGCAATTCACTGCTGAACCGAACACCGGCTTTTGCGCACCTTCGAACCCGCTCGCTCATGATTTGCTGTTCTTTTTTTTAAATCTTTGTGTGCCTTTCTCATTTCAAAACAAAGAAAATTGAAAGTGTTTACTTCCATCAACAAACGTTTCGGCACTTTGTTTCGACTGTGTTGAGGTCAGTGCAATCGGACAAGCACTACATGTACGCGCGCTGTTGCTCAGGGCAAGTTGGGAGATGAAATTTGATAGTAGCTCGTGCTATGTTAAAGCCGGTCTACTTCGCTTTTTAGACGATGTTAGAGTTTCTTTGCAAACTACACATTTTGTTAAATCAACGAGCAAAATAATAGCGATGATAGCTTTGAGACGCGCCCTTTTTGAAGGTAGACCCTGAGGTAAGCCTCCATGCAATTGTTCAGCGGTTGCGCATGCTTATGCAAAAAAGACCCCTGTTGTGGGAAGTAAACAGGACATAAGTTTTTCTGTATTTTTAAAAAGCTAAGCCGTGAATAAAGAGATCAAATTCTTTTTTTACACTAAGGTGTTGTTACAGTGGGGAACGAATCACAAAAACTAGGCCGTCTAGAAAGGGTTAAGGCGTGAAATGTCAGCCTTTAAACCTCTGCTTCCCTTCACTAAGTAGATCATTTGCACGATGACGTCATTTTACTACTACGACCAGAAGCCTTCAGGGTTTTGCTTTCTGGTGCAAATTAGGGCTTTTGATTTTTAAACCTCTCAGGGATTACCAAATTTTAGTACGAAAGGTAAACAAAAATAATTCTGGTCGAATTAGTAAAAAGACGCCATCGTGCAAAAGGTGTATTATAAAGAAGAAAGAAAAAATGAATACAATGAATACAATCCCAATCGTTAATGTGTTTCACTCCCTAGGGACGAATTTGCAATATTTCTAACCCTTAAGAGCAAATGCACAGAAAAATCGAGCAAAATCGGCAAATCGTGACCACAGCTCAAAACCTAACCTACCCTCATTTTCAGTCTGTAATAAGGTTTTGATGAGTTTATAACATTGCTGAGGTTTAAATTTCAAAATGCGGACGAATTTGGGAATTATTTGAGATTTTCGATTTCAACGGTCTGCGGGCCTAAAATTAGCCGCCGAACACGGGAATATAGCCCAGTGACAGAAGTGAGCTGACTTTCATAAACGAGCGAATATATTGGCAATCTTCCACTTAAATTTCACAAAACAGATATCTAACAATTTCTAAAAGGCACATTTTTTAGATTTAGAGAATAAAATATCGACGAACGAGCACAATTTTGAAACGTAATTTGTATAATGCTTATAAATACAACAATTTACCGCTAAAACTAAAATCGAATTTTCTATATGGGGGAATTCTCCAAATCAGCCCAAATCCCGGTTACTACCCAATGAGTTATAGTACTTCAACATTATGTGAAAGTTAGTCTGGTGTTCTTGCGAACGCTTGTAAAATAGATTGATTATTTTGAGGTTATTTTGCCCCAAACAACGGCTAATTGACCCCTGGGTCAATTGACACGTGCACGTCACCTTAGTTTTATGCGTCGATTTGAGCTCGTTAAAAGGGAGAAACTGACAAGATTCTTTTCATATGTACCTGTTTTAATGAAATGCATGCAATCTTCAAAAGGAGAGGCCGTTCAATGGGTAATTTCTGTTCTTGAGATCTTGTAGATTGTAGCATGGTGTCTGCGAGCGGACCTGAGTCTACGTCTGTTTTCCCGTGACTCCGAAATCAGAATAACATCAAGAAATAATTCTCCCTCGAATCTTCGTAAGTGAATCATCTTTGCAGTGCCTTACCAAAGATAAAAAGTGGGTCGAATAGGAAAACGCAGTGTATTGCTGAGCGAAAGGTGAGTAAATAAACCTGGGAAAGTACGTTACCTTTGATTGCGTGACCAGCCAGTAAACGATAGTCTCCAGCGAAAGATTCGCAAAAATCTTGTTGATGTATATTTAACAGTTTGTTACTATAGTTTACACCTTGTTTGTCTAAAACTTTAAACAATGCATATCTGTCCAAGAGTATAAGAATGTTTCGAAAGATCCACCCCTAAAAAGAACTGTGGGCTACTCCTTTTTCCCCATGACCGATGTGCACTTCCTTCCCACTGTCTTTTGCATGAGGCTTGTATGCCTTTAAACTGTTATCGACACATAAAACTGGTCATTTAAGGTCTGGCTTAAGAACTTGACTGACTTAAAAATACCGTCGCGAACATGCGCTATTATGGTTGGACTTTGCAAGCCTTAGGCCCAAAATGATGGTGCAATGTCGAGAAATTTTCCCGGGTCTAAGACAAGGAACGGGTACTAAGAAAGGGACGGTTCATTAGCATTACCCCTGGACAATCTTGGCATGCTTGCCTTCTGTCGCAGGGGCAACCGTAAGGCCAGGTACGCCGCCCACACCTGCGAGGATTGCATGGCACCCACCATTTGACTCTCTTTTTCCACATCATGACCTTCAATTATCATGAATTCTAATGCGGACCTTGATCGTTGCCAGACCATGAGAATCTCTATTATTCCATAAATGCACCATTGACTTTTCCTTGTTCAGCTTCCGGTAAACCGATACCCCAAAGAAAAAATAGCTTTACAACGACTCTATCCAGGCCAGAACTCCTGATATCAACAGATATAACCCACCCCCCCCCCCCCCCCCCCCCAAGGAGAGAAAACTTTCCCCGAACTATTCACTCGACCCACCCCATCCCTTTGTTAAGAAAAACTACGAACTCAGTTCACTGGACAAAACGCCTTTGTGAATATACCAAAGCTATAGCCGTTCATCCTACAAGCAATCTCAGTTTCAGCAGGCGTGGCCACGTTTCCAGTAGCTGTAAGATTAATTCCACACCTGCAACATACACTGTAAATTAAAAAGCAGCCACAACGCCCTTCTTTGAAGCCGTCAGGACGAGATATTTATAAAAGACTTAACAGGTGTGCGCGGCGGTTTCCTTCTCTTCCTTCCCTCCTATTCTAGCACTCTAATTCTGACCCTGATATTCTAGTATTAATCAATCGTTCCTGAGCCGATAGGCACAAGGATACCGGTTTCTTGCAAAATATGATGTGACATTCGTTTGCTCATCCCCCATTTCTGCCTTCTGCCGCTGAGTAGGTTTGGTGCTGTGCTTTGAAATAACTTTAGAAACGAAATATGATACTTGACAGCTTGTCTGACCAAGGGCAAGTGACTCTCGGTGGTGAAGACATATACTGAGCTTGTCAGTATTTCGTAGCCTGTACCACGTTGCGAAAATAGAACAAGCCAAAGAAAAATAAGACGCCTTTCTTTCCCCAGCCCCTCAGCTTTTTCGCATTACTTTTTACTACACAACTGCTTTACTATCTTGGATTCTACCTTTTCGAGCCGGAGCGAACATGGACGCCCTTGGGGTTAAGTTTCCACTTCATTTTTGGCACCTCCCTAAACGCAAGCGCTGTCTTGTGCGCCTATGCTTCGCTTGTACTGAAGTAGCGGTTTTCGACAACACGACAGACTTGTGGCTATCCTTGGTTTGAAACCGCAATGGGCAAGAACAATTTCTTGAAAAGAGCAAACTGTTTCCTCCTTAGCAGACATGGATAACAACTAGTACGACTTAAGCAATGCCATTGCTTAAGTCCTACTAGACTTGAAAAGAGAAAGCATGATGCTTTCTTTTTTAATGATTTACGGCTAAACAGTACAATTTCGTGTAGCTTTTACGCAAAATTAAATACTTAGTTGTTTGCAGAATCGCATTTTAATAACAACAAATTATAGAAATTTAACTATTAAAATTTGGACCTGTAAGAATCGAACGGAAAAATCTTTTGGGGTAAAAAAGTCAAAATGTTTACTGCAAAATCACTTAATGGACATATAATAGGAGATTATATCATGCCTGCAATTTTCTGTGCAATGCACCTAATGACAGGTCTGACTAATCCATTGGTAGCCCATGCCTGAAAACCGCCTTGAACCTTAAAATTTAATTCATTTGCCTTTCATGCATAGTGCAAATATATCTTCTGAACACTCCAGGGTTGGGGGTAAGGGACCGATCGTTTATTACGTCCCAGGGGGGGCGGTGGTTTTCAAAAAAGTGTAGTGCTTCAAAACTGAACCCCCCAAAAATATTTTGTGGTAAAAATTATACCCCCCTTCCCAATTCTTGTTTGAAAAATGTACCTCCCCCCCCTCCTGAGGAGGCCATAATTCTCTCCATCCTTCCGTAGACAGATTTTTTTATCTTTTTTCATTAAATATCTCGTTTATCTTTTCTCTCGTTTATTTGTAGAGTGGCATTTTCGATCTTTTTTTCAAATATACCAATTGAAAGACCGCGAAAAGATCGAGCACAAACTGAGCCTAGTAATTTTCAAGATGGCGGATTGAGAGCTAGGTCCCAGGTGCTTCCGTGACCATGTCAAACAACCCTTTCCTCGGGACCTGAAATCGCGTCAAATTCTTTCCTTTTCCCCAACCACGGGATCGAGGATAGATCACTGACGTCAAATTCCCTAGACTGCTGTTGCTGTGTCATAAAATTTGACCCCCCTCATGTTTCTTACCAGAGAAAAATTTACCCCCCAAAAAGGGGCTTGTTTTAAAATTGTACCCCCCCTCCAAAACCACCGCCCCCCCCCTCCCCCCCCCCCCCTGGGACGTAATAAACGATCGGTCCCTAAAATCAGAAGAACAGAACATTCAGTTACTGTACCATTTTTAAAAGTGGGACAGTATGTTTGCTAACCAACTTAGTTAACCACTTTTAAAATAGGACAAAAGGACAACTGGTCATATACAGGAAAATAAATTTTCTGTATCTCGAAAGCTTTGGTTTCCCGTGCACTTACTTTTCGCAGGAGACAATTGATAATTGCCTGGTCACGCAATCGGAGGTGAGTAACTACGCCGCTTAGCAAATACACTACGTGCTGCAAAGGTTCCAAATTGCGCTAGAATGTTTTCCTATTCGGCCCACTTTGTATCTCGGGTAAGGCACTGCAAAGATGATTCATTTACGAAGGTTCGAACGAGGATTATTTCATGTTGTTATTCTGATTTCGCAGTCACGGAAAAACAGACGTAGACTCAGGTCCGCTCGCAGACGCCATGCTACAATCTACAAGATCTCAAGAACAGAAATTATCCATTGAACGGCCTCTCCTTTTGAAGATTGCATGCGTTTCATTAAAACAGGTACATATGAAAAGAATCTTGTCAGTTTCTCCCTTTTAACGAGCTCAAATCGACGCATAAAACTAAGGTGACGTGCACGTGTCAATTCTGACCCAGGGGTCAATTAGCCGTTGTTTGGGGCAAAATAACCTCAAAATAATCAATCTATTTTACAAGCGTTCGCAAGAACACCAGACTAACTTTCACATAATGTTGAAGTACTATAACTCTTTGGGTAGTAACCGGGATTTGGGCTGATTTGGAGAATTCCCCCATATAGAAAATTCGATTTTGGTTTTAGAGGTAAATTGTTGTATTTATAAGCATTATGCAAATTACGTTTCAAAATTGTGCTCGTTCGTCGATATTTTATTCTCTAAATCTAAAAAATGTGCCTTTTAGAAATTGTTAGATATCTGTTTTGTGAAATTTAAGTGGAAGATTGCCAATATATTCGCTCGTTTATGAAAGTCAGCTCACTTCTGTCACTGGGCTATATTCCCGTGTTCGGCGGCTAATTTTAGGCCCGCAGACCGTTAAAATCGAAAATCTCAAATAATTCCCAAATTCGTCCGCATTTTGAAATTTAAACCTCAGCAATGTTACAAACTCATCAAAACCTTATTACAGACTGAAAATGAGGGTAGGTTAGGTTTTGAGCTGTGGCCACGGTTTGCTCGATTTTTCTGTGCATTCGCTCTTAAATACCCAGTTTAAATCCATAACAAAGACCGGGTTAAAAAAAAAAAACAAAAACAAACAAAGACGGATGACTGGAATGATTGGAGGCCAATGTACAGTCCAACATTGATACCAACAATGCCCTGCTGGTACAAATGTTCATGCAGACAATGGAGATAATAAAAATAAAGAGCGGAAGCAAATTATTTATTACTTATTTCTTTTACTTTATTTAAACGTTGATTACAATGTTATTCATACTGTACACATGAAATTAAAATGGACAACGCAGGTCGGTCGAACCACTGACAACAGATGAACATGAAGATGCTCACCTGGACACCTCGCTTTTGCGAACACCCCGATGGTGTGGCCACAGCTAAATCCCTGGGTGGTGTGGTACTTCCGTTTTATGGCCTATACAGGGCGGCTTAAGGTATGTGAAAGAGTAGGGAAACGTGTCTTTTCGGTCTGTAAAAAGACCAGAACGGTTTTACAGGTGTATTTTATGGCTTTGAAAAAGTCGAAGAAGACGTTCTGGTTTTGTGATGCATTCTTATTTTAAAGACTGTGCATGTGCAGTAGTTAAAAGGGATATAAAGTTTTAAACTTGGTATGTGAAAGGGGTTCCATTTGACGATAGAAGGTATACGAAAGGAGTAACTTTTCTGTCAAAAGTGGTATATAAAAGGGTAAGGATTGCACCTCGGGCGGAGTCTCCCCGTATAAGACTTTGTTGATTACCCCGCCACACCCGGCTAAATCCCAGATAAAAATCAATCACCGTCTTTCGGCTGAAACAAATTAAAGGCATCCGCAATTGAGAGAGTGGTAAAAAAAATTACCATTGAATCAAAATGCACACAGAAGAAATAAAATTACAAATGAATTAAGAGAGATATCGTTTATTGAGTGAACACGTACATGTACAAGAATAGCAAGCGTTTGGAGCAAGTTTGATGTGACGCCCGTTTTAGATGAAATAAGCTATTTACATCATAAAAACCTGTTCTAGTAACTACAATCATGTCCTCATCAATACAATTGTTACTTCTTTAGAAAACATCATTTTCCTTGATATCTATGTTTTAAGATACGTACAACCTTCCCGGGTTTAAGCAACCTTTATGTCGAGCAGAAAAGCATATTTACTATTTTCATTTTCGTTCGTAAGGTAACATGAAATTAGCATCTTGGAATGGTTAATCACGACTTAATTACAGCTAGAGTGCCCAATCATGTTTTTTATCCAAGACTCAAATTTAATTTTCGTCCTCGAAGGGCAAGGATATTAAACATTAGTAGAATCAAGCTAGTGGTCTATTAGGAATCCTGCGTTCTGATTGGTTGAGTTACTACTAGGCTATACGTTATAGCCTACTAGAAGCAAAAAACGGCAGCTTTGAAAACCAAAACAATGGCGGCTGAATTGCGTTTTCATAGCTAAAGTTGTTTTGTCTCTATATTTTTGACCAAGTAGTTGGATTTTACTAAACCAATTATTCCTCTCGCGCTCGTGGCCTCTTTGAGTCAATAGCCCATTCGGCCTTCGGACTCATGGGCTATTGATTCAGACCCCATTCGGGCTCGAGGAATAATTGTTAAATACTCAGCATTGCGCTGGTTGTGCTTTGCCTATGTTGCCACTGTTTTCCGTCCAAAAGACCTTAGCCAGCATGTCCAACGTTTTAAGGGAAAGGAAAAGAGGAAATAAGGTGCGCAAAAACCGAAGGGGAGCGTGTGCGTTTTCCCGAGCCTCATTAAGCATCTTTCCATTTCCCTTCAAACGCCAAGCACGCAGGCTAAAAAGACCTTAGTTGAAATTATTTTGTCGTACTCAGCTTGAGATTTTAGATCCAACTACGGAATAGATCGATTCCTGGTTGCGTATTTGAGATTCTACTTCGGTGTATATCTGTTCTGCCGTAGGTATTTGTGTTCCGACTTCTGAGTAGACCGGGTCAATTCTATCACTGGATTGAATGGGCTCCACTTCTTTTCCAGTGGGATTAAACCACTCTTCCAGGACTTCCATGTTCTGGCCTCCACTTTCCGCCACAGGCTCTTCCTTTCCCCTGAACTGATTGGAATTATTCTGAGTAGCAGGGCTCTCATTTGTATCCACGGCATTGCTCATGTTCAAAGATTCCCTGTTGGTCTCTTTCATCCTCGTATATCCATCAGGAATTGTATCCGCACTTTGGTCCGAGCCACGACGCCCTTCGAACATTTCATAATCCACGATTGCAAAGTCGTCCAAACATTGGAAGTTAGTGACGCTGTCGTTTTCTGTCGAATTCTCAAACGGATCCGACAGCCATTCAGGGGAGCTAATGGATAGGGAGGAAAAAAAAAAAAAAAACAAAGTAATTTGGCTTTTTGCAGTTCGCTCAGCGATATATTGGCGTGGAAATAGTCTTGGAAGAGAAAGGATAGACATAGATAAATGTGGGGGCTCTGTTGTTAACATTGTTGGAGGTGTGATGCCTTCATAACGAGTGCACCGGAACCTTAGTTGAGTTCAATGTGTTTTTGCTTAGGGTAGACGCTCTAAGACTGCCTCACTCTACTTACTAATAGGTGTATTATGGAAGATGGTGTATTAATGCCAGGCTGCCTTTCGTCGTAGAGGTAGAAATATTCTTGTAAGTGCTTCGGCCATAGAAACCGAATAAGCAATCTCTTTGGCTTGATAGGCCATTCAGCTCGAACGCAGACTTTACCTTTTTTCGCGTTTTCAACTGTATGTTCACTAATTTACTGAAGGAGGTCATTCAACGTTAAAGAAATAAACAGGGATGTGGAATGTTATAAAAGCTGCAGTGCACAGTAGGCTGCAATGCATTGCACTATCTTTTGAAGAAAAAAAGGAGACAAACAAGTATTTCCGTAGTTTGAAATGCTTTCAGGAGGTTTGTAAATTTTCTTTTTGTTTTAGTTGCCATGGCACATTACAAAGTTAAAAAAAAATCTCAAAGATATCAGGCTTCACGCCTAGTTGAGCGAAAAAAATTACAAACCTTTCATGACGTCCATTTGATAAACGCGAGCCTAGTTTTCTTGGAATTTTAAAAAAACCTTTTTGGTCGTTCTTGGGTTTTCTTCTAACGACGTTAGCATATCGTGGTTCTGGGGGCTCCATTTTAAGTGTACTGGAATTGCTGTTAACTGCAGCGACTTCTTCCGAATACAATGGTGGTTCGGGATGAACTGATTCAGCGGTAACGCCATTTTCCATCGACTGATCTGCCACAATGCCAAATTGAATGACTCCTGCAAAGGTTGAATTGATAAATATAATCACTAAAACTGGTGTTTTGGTACTGAGAAAAATAATTGGAAATGTTTAGCTGATGTAAAGGGCTATTGACCACTACAGAAAACACCATAACATATCATGATGCTGTTTGTTTGTCACCCCAAAATTTTGCATAAGCATTGTTTGCAGTTTCTCTTGGGACCATTTCAACTTCCAAGAGAAACTGAAGGCAATGCTTGTGCAAAATTTTGGGGTGACAATAAGAAGCATTATGGTATGTTATGGTATTTTCTGTAGTGGTAAAAAAATCAATCATCATTGGATGTGTGTGTGAAGTCACCTCCAGAAACCAGCGGTTAAACTATCACCGAAGATGGTATCTGAAAAGTAATTTAAAAGGGCTTAAACTGTGATCACAGCTAAATTACTGATTCCCATTGCTGTTCTATTTACTAAATCCCTATACCTGTTGGTTTACCAGCCTCCTCTCCAATGTCGACGAAAACCTCCTGAACTTCATTTTCTTGTCCGTGGTTTTGTCCCAAGGCTAATTCCGCTGGAAACAATACCCATCTCTCATCCCCTTCGTCTTCAACAAGGAAACTGTGAGTAATCCCTTTTCTCTTCTTCCCTCTGCAAAGAGTATTTATAAGTAGTGAGATTGGAAGGCATTTGAACGTACAGTATACACCCGAAGCCCATAATTATTTCTCTATTTCTTTATCTATCTATTTATTTCTTTATTTATTTATTTATTAACTTACAAGTTACTACGCCAAGAGGCCTGGAACACTCACAGAGCAATCTCCACTACGAGATCCAGTACTTGTACTGTGTCTAATAAAAATTCCTTTAATTCCTTACAAAAGTATTGAATAATTTATGTTTGCCGTTTGACATACCTTCCGCAGCATACGTGCCAGCAACAGTAATAACAACAGAAAGTAAAGAGTAGAGAAGTCAATATCCCTGCCATCACCCAGAGTGCAATCACTGCAAAATACAATTTCACAGAAATCTTTCAGCGTCAGACTTTCTAGCAAATTTCCTTTCTATGGGAATATTTTTAATGTACATTGAGGACATTCTACAATTACCACCAGTTTCAAACTTGGCCGTTTGACCATACAGCACCCAAATCAACATGGAGAGAGACTTTTCGTTTCCGAGGGAAGTGATCACTGTTTCGTCAAGGTTGAATACGGGACTTTGAACAAAAAAAGCGTTAAAAGCCATTTTATTTATTTATTTATTTTTTTATAAATTATATGTTCGCATTGTATTCAAAAGGCATGCAGTGTAGACTGAAATGTATAAAAGAAATTGAACAGATGTGGTTGATAAACCTACCTAAGCACATCCGGTCCACGATCCGCGATCCATGGCAATAGTTTTTAGATAGCCGGCCCAGCTAGCTATTCTTAACAATAGGCCATTTTACAGTTGTGGGCTTGGTGTCCTAGCCTTTGAGTGAACGTGAGGCTGAGGTTGACCTTGTTTTGATACAAACCTCCTTTCTTTTCTAACTGAAATATTGCTTAAAAAATGCTAGTGAGCATAACGCTGAACAACATGACCTAGTAAGGCAAGAAGGGTTGTATCAAAACGAGGGCAACTCCAGCCTCGTTTTCAAGAGTAACTGTAAACTGGGCTATTGGAAAGATTTGAAGGTGATATGTATACTTACAAATTCCTTCTCCTGTATCGCCAGTGAGCGCTAGAGGCTTATCCACGGGTTCAATCACTAAGCACATAAAAAAAAATAATAAATAACAATAACAATACACCCCTACACACACTTTTCTTCCCCTTTAATTCTCCTTGATTAGCAGATCTAACCACTGTTTGCTCAAACCATTGTAAATGAATAGTGGAGCTTATCATGATAGGCACAAGGGAAAATGTTATATAGAAAGCGGCTTGCAATTATGATTTTCATTGTCAGACTTCCTGGAATGTTGTTGATTGTCACATCAAGTACCCTAAGGAGCAAATCAAATTGATCTTAAATTCAGCCACCTCGGGATCCATAGAGAAATAGTTGAATTCATTTCCAGTTTGTTGTTATTGTTTGTTTGTTTTTAATCTTCCGCCAATGGACTCAAATTCGGCAAATCAATAGGGTCGCAGCTTACGCAGACGTTTCTTTATTTTAGCTACGCACGTCAACCGGAAGTGTACTTTGTACATTCTTGGGCAGTCTTTTGGCCTAAAACTTCATCTCTGTAAGAGTTATGAGACTTACCAATTCAAATTTGGTAACGTTAGGGCGTATTAAAAGGAAAACGGCCCCTCTTTCGTTTGACGCGATTGGAGTGCGTCGCTCAAAAAAGGTCTTCAGCTTAAGCTCCCTACTACTACGACGGCGAAGGCAGGGGCAAAGCCAAAAATAAATTATAGTTTTAGTTAGCAAAACAACTCTGCACTTGCATGACGCTGTTTTGTACATTTCTTTGCCGCCCGTCCCTGAACCACTACGACGTGAAATGACCAAATTTTAAGTGTTTTGGAGGAATAGAACGGCAAGGCGGTAAATTCTTCCATCTCTGTCTGAACTAGGGTGTGGCCCCCTCTCTTCAGCTCTAAATTCCCTTTTTTTAAGTAACTGGGCGACTTGAGATAATTGTGAAGTGGTTTGAAAGGATGCGGAATTTATTTTTCAGCGAAGTTTTCACGGACGTCCGCGCCAATGTCGTTTTCGTAAGGTCCCTATTATATTTTCGAAAGGTGCTTTGCTCACCTGGACATGTTTGATTGTTGCATTCTCTGGTTTCATTTACAGATCCTTCACATCCCAGTTTTACATTTATACAAGTACGATTTCGTCTCTGAGTTCCCGTTTGATTAAATGAAGAACAAGTCTTTGAACATTCGCTCCACTTTCCCCACAATGAAAATCCAGCCGCTGAAATTCAATTCATATGTAATTTGATTAAAATTTGACTATATTGCCTCCTTTTTTAATACCAACGCGCTAAAAACTTCTGACTTTGGTAATTCGGTATCATAAAAGGTCAAGCAACATTACAGAGAAGTTCATTTGTCCTTTAAAGTGGAATATTGTAAGTCGTGCAGGCGGCGGTTACTCTAGCTGGTCTAGCCGGCGACAAAATCAGTGGTATATGGAGTCGACTTTATGATGATTTGTATCATTCGAAGGCGATTTAACACCACAAAGTGGAGATTTATTGAACGAGAGACAGCTTGAGAAATATAAAAAAGAGAAAACCGTTTTGAATATCCCGTAAGACCTAATACTGACGTACACTGTACTGTTATTAGAAAGGCCTTTCCTTCTCTGCTAAGATTGAAATCCATTTGTCCATCCTTGGGAAAGACGCGATTTATAATGGTGTCGTTTTACACTTTCTCCTTTTATTAACTCTACTGTGTTTCCGCGGAAAACGAAACTCACTTGTTGGCTCACACAAACACTTTCGACCAGTTATTTAAACGGAGTTTCGTCTGTGTTTAACAAAACCGCGTTCTAAGCCATTTTCAGCTTGCGCAACGCTTTTATCTAAACACCATTCATCGTAAACAATTCCAGTAAAGCATATAGTACTAGTGTAGACTGGAAAAGCACCTATTTTCTTAAATTTACTCACTGAGAAAGAGATCAGGAGATCCTATTTGTTAAACCGCGACTTAAGGTAGACTTCGGCCCTCTGTCTTGTAAAACAGATAAGCCGTTTCAGGAAAGAAAAAAGAAAAGAAAAAGTAAAGAAAATAACTTACGTGCAACTCTCGGGTCAACGACTCTCATGATTTCCCCACCCAATTCATCAGCTGCTTTGTTGGTTTTGACAATGAGGGTGTGTTGTTCTTCCCTCGTGATTATGAGCAAATCAGTGGAATTAACGGATGATCCAATTCCTACACCGACGATGAAAACGCTGTTTTTGACCAAAGCATGGACTACTTTACTGAGTTCTTCTCTACTGCTTACAATCGCATTGTCCATGATTACCACAAGTATGCGTCTAGCGTTTGGTCGTACCTCTCGCAACTCGAAAATTCGCTTTGCCTCTTCCAGAGCCTGCTCAAGATCTGGACGTCCATCTCTCTTGGGCAACCGTATCACTTTGCGAATCAGTTCATCCTGGTCTGGTATGTTTGAAGCAAAGTCAAAACTTGTGGTTGGAATACCACTGCCAAAGACGATAGCACTGTAGTGAATTCTGTCGATACCATATCGATCGATGATACTGATTATCGTTCTCCTCATCAAGACGAAGGTTTCTTTGGACTTGACCGAAGTGGCACTTAAAGCAAAAGTCACATCCAGTTCTAGATGAGGGAAAAAAGGTTAAAAACGTATTTGTTTGATTTGCGTTTATCCGTCTTTTTATGAACACTCCATGATAACCGGGAGTCTAGGAAAACCGACAGCTACCTATAGCTGGCGTCTACCTTCCTCCAGTGGTTTTCTTTGGCTCTTTATCATGAAAACACTCCTGTGAAGGTACGGAAAAACGAGCGACAAAAGTCATGCAGCAATGCTGCAAAACAAGTTGAATAGCGATTTTGCGCGTTTTACCACCCATATCAAACCCTTCTTGCAACAAATCTGGTTGCTAACAGGTTTGAACGTGGGTGGTAGAACGCACAACATCGCTTTTCAACTTGTTCAGCAGCAATTTTGGAAACCAAGTTGCAGGCTTTTGTTGCTCGGTTTACCGGCGCTTAAGGCCGACAATTAAAAGTCCTGTTGGTTTTAATTATTGTACGGACTTGTTTCAACCATTTGTGTTCAGATATGCCTTGTAGGGGTTGCTTCTTAGAATGTTTAGTACCTTCACTCGGTTGCGGTGAGTATACTTTGTCGTTCGTGCTGGTGTTTCAACTAACCCACCCCGACTTCGTTTGATAAAGATATCGCCTTTTCAATGCTATTTTGTGTCATTGAAATAGTACTTTTCGTCCTACATGTTCGCAATTTCTGACAGGAACACGCCAAGTGTCCCAACGTACTAATAAAGGGCATCCAGGAAATACAACTTACGTGGACAGTCGTGAACATTACATGCTTCTTTATTGCTTGCGTCACCTCTGCAAGCTGCTCCACCGTGTGCTGAAGAGGGATTGTTACAAAAACGTGTACGAACCCTTGTCCCAGTTCCACATGTTTTACTGCAAGCAGACCACGTTCCCCAAGTAGACCAACTGCCAACAACTAGAGGCGAAGTAGTAGGAGATAAGTATTATAAATAATAAGATATTGCACGTGTCGTCTTTTATCTCTTTTAGGAAGACCGAATAAGATAATCAATTATATTTCTTTATCATATATTTCCACACAAGAAGTGCCAACTTACCTGGACAGTGGCGACGTATGTGCATGTATATTTCTCTGCCTTACGTTGTTTAGTGTAATCTCCACTACCATCTGCTGTTCGGGAAATGAGACCGCGCCCCTCCCCCGAAGCGAGTGGAGAGCGGCGGAAATACAGCTGGAATCAATTTAGATTTCTGGGAAACTGCCCACCTACCCCTCCCCTAAGCTAACACTAACACTTACTTCTCACTTGGGCCAAATGATGGCTTAGGGGAGGGGTACATAAATGTAGGTGAGCAGTTTCCCAGAAACCTAAATTGATTCCCTAATTCTTCAGTCATTTTCTTTCACTCTTTATAAGGCGAATACCACTCCTAGATTATACCAAGTAGGTGGCTCCAGTACTACCCTTCTTAGAAAGAGTTCACTTTACTTAACGAGAAGACCTCTAAGCAGTTGCTAATTAAACGTTTATACCTAAACTGGGCGAGAGCTTTTGAATTGGAAAGCGTCACTGCCTTCAAGCGCCACTTTACTTCGATAGGTGACCTTGAAATTAGCAGAAACATGACTAACGGAAAGAGATTTATTCAAACAAAAAACGATATGCGCCAGGAAATTGTTCAAAGCTTAGGGTGTAATCCCTTTGTAGTTGCCGCCATACTAAGATGAACCGTATAGCTGATAGACTAAGTTTGAGAGTTGCATGATTCTTTACTAACGTCTTCTCAGTTAGGCATGCAATGAGAGTTAGCATCCACCATACCTCGTAATGCTTGATATATGATTGCCTCCGCGATAACCACTCTTCTGTCAGTTGTTGTGCTTGGTGTTCCAAGGTAATCCACATGGCTGATCGTCACTGAACTAAGCTGATCCACATTCTTGTTTAGGGACAAAAGCACAATGCCGTGAGATCTCAATATATTACTTGCAGTTATAATTTCATTGCCATTTCCGGCGTCTGTGATGGGGACGAATACCCTCTTCGCCATCTTCCTTCCTGTCGATCTGAAAAGATTTTCAGCTTCTCGCAACTTTTCTTGAAGAGGTAATGAAGAAACGTCTGTCAGATTTCTCACGGAAGTTATGAGGTCGTTATGACTGAGAAGCGTGTCGAAAAAGTCGCTTAATCTTGTTGTTTTTTTAGTTCCGTAGACAATGATGTTGAAGCGGACTCTAAAGTCTCTATACCGCTCGTTTATGGTACTGGATGCATTAACCATCACATCGTAAATGACCGTTGATTCAACGGAGCTAACAGATATGGCAAAGCCAACATCAATCTCTGGGATCTTACCTAAGAATCGGGACAGGACATAGTGTTAACTTTGTCAACGACTGCAAACCCAAACAGACCTCACACTTGTCAAAACCCTTTAAAGAATATGAAACGTAAACATTTTGCAGCATTTAGTTACTGCAGTATACTTTTAACGACGTCTCCTAGATTTGACAGGGACTTCTCTATTGACGGGAACCTACCCATGGGGGCTACAGAGCTTACAGACGCAAATAAACTCTAGCCGGCGTTGACCTAAGTGTTCGGCACACCATAATCACTGAGCTACTGGAAACCCGTGACGAGAAAAGGTTTGACGTGAGAGCATTTCTCTCTTAAACTTTATGTCATGAGTGTATCCGACTGCTAAAATACTTACATATCTTCCAATTAATGACAAATAAATTTAAAAAGTTTATGTGTTCGAAGAAAATGATTCTTACGTATAATTCGCTCCCCGGTACGATTGGCCAACAGGAGAGGCTGTATGTTCTTATCAACGGATATAACGTCCAGAGGATTAGGCGAGATGACAAGCAATTCTGTCCTATTCACTGCTCCAATCGGCACAGAAATCACAAGTATTCCACTTTCCTCTATGGGTCTCACTGCCTTTTCAAGGGTTTTCTTATCGGTAGAAGAACTTATGTCTGTCATAACAACTAAGGCCTTCCGATTGTTGGATTCGCCCAAAACGTTGTTTTGGAAGGCAACTTGAGCTTCTTCTAGAACATTGATCAAAGGTTCCGATGCACCCGCGGCTCGTCGGGCGCGTCCAGCGACAGCATTGGAGCCGTTGGCACCGAAACTGAAATTGACCAGTTTCAACTCCCCATCAACGTAGGCAATGACGTGATAGTTCACATATTCATATTCTTCAATGAATTGTTTTGCAGTGGTTTCCATTAAAGCGTACGTTTCGTTCGAAAAATCGGATGAGGCAATGAGTGTAAATACGATGTCGATGTATGTGGGGTCGATTTCTGAAACAAACAATAAAACAGAGTGATTCATAAACGATTGATAGGAAGACATCTATAATATACCTTGTTGAGTCACTATTAGTTACAAATTATTAGAAGATGTGTTAATTTTTAACATGTGCTCACATCTTGAGTTTGGGACTTCTGTGGTCATAGTGACAGTATCTGAGGTTATTATAATCACTACCTGTCGTTGGGGTAGAAGATGTTGTAGTATCTGGCGACGCTGTAGTGCTTGGGTGTTTAGTCGTTTCAGGAGATGACGTTGTGGTTTGTGGTAATGTCGTAGTGGGTGGTGTTGTCGCTAATATATAAAAAAAAAGGCTCGGTTAGTTGAGTATTAGTGAGGTTAACCAACAGAAATGGTTTCGAAATGGTTAGGTTCTTTTTGTCAACTTCACAAAAAGGGAAATGTGACAACAATGAGCAAGCGACATCTTCTACTCTTTAAGGTGTTTTTTGTACATTTTTTTAGATTGTTTAATACTGCTTGTCCAGCTCGTTAACAGGTATTCCACTCAAACAGTTAGAAATAATTCAAATACAACATAACAGGATTAAAACCCCCAACTGGCAGGAGGCAATCGGTCGCCTATTCTCTGTTTTCTGTCACGTCATCAAAATTAAAAATGCAAACTATTCAATACATAAAGTCCAGAATCTGGGAATGAAAGAAGATAAATGTGCAAAAACCCTCGCCAAGAATCAGGTCTGTGCGATATTTCATACGCGAGATATTCAGAGAAACATTTTACCCAATTTTATAAAGCTTTGTACTGAGACGCCATATTATTGGTTTTCACATGACGTCACTAAAATTTAAACTAAAAAACTATCGATCCTACCGAGATTTTACTTTCACGATGCATTAGAGCAGCTGAAAACTAATTTTCATACAAATTTTCGCTTCAATAGAGTTCTTGGTTTTGTCATAGAGGACGCTTGAATTTCTAAGTTTTTGCGTGACGCGGCATTTACGTGACGGCCAAGAGAGCTTTCATGTAGGTTAAAAAAATGACTTATTTCAGGAAATTTTGCTATTTAAACAGATCATGTATTAGAAAAAGTATTACTTTAATTAATGTTTATGAGTTTCTCGAGGAATAATTTCACGCTTTTGTAGCAAAACTCGGTAACAGATGTTTCTGTTGGTTTCCGTCCGCCATGTTGGAGCTCATCCAGGTGAGCACCAGCATGGCGTCTCCATACAAATCTCTATAAATTTGGGTAAAACATTTCTTCGGATATCTCGTATACGAAATATTCCTCTGACCTGAATCTTGGCGAGGGTCTTTGTACCTGTACATCCTTTCATTTCCCAGATTCTGGACTTTATCTATTGGACGGTTTTGATTTTTATTTTGATCTATTTTGAATGGCGTGACACTGAAAACCAACAATTGGTATTCCTTTGAGGGGCACAAATATGGCCGCCGGAAACAAACAGAAACATCTGTTTTTTAGTTTTCCTACTAATGCATGAATTCATGGCTTGAGAAAGATTAAAGTAATATTTATTCTGAAACAAGGGAATGTTTAGATAGCGAAATCTCAAAAACTCGTTAACGTTGTTATAACCCCCCGTAAGAGCTCTCCCGGCCGCCAGCTAAATGCCGCGTCACGCAAAAGACTGGAAATTAAAGCGTCCTCTATTGCTAAACGAAGAACCATTTGGAACCGAAAATTTGATTGAATTAAGGTGTTCAGTTGCTGTAATACCCCTTGAAAGTAGAAACTCAGAAGAATCGATAGTTTCTTAGTCTGAATTTCGGTGACTTCATGCCAAAAACGAGAACTCGAGCATGGCCAAGGTTTTGAACTCGGGACGACCGAGAACAAATCCAGCAAGTGGCCAGAGCGTGACTCGAACCCGGGACCGCGAGATTTCGCGTCCCACGCGCTGACCACTTGGCCACGCTGCTATGTACAGTGGCCAGTAATATAAACTTTCTTAATGATGGAGGAAGCATACTACATGTGTCGACTTTTCAAAATCAATTATAGATTATTAATTATTATTTTAAAATTTATCTTACTTGGACAATGACGAACAAAGCAGGGCTCTGTACTGTTTGGGTCACCGCTACAAGGTACTCCACCGTGAGCTGGAGCGGGGTTATTGCACAAACGTGTGCGATTCCTTTTCCCATGTCCACACGTTTCACTACAGGCAGACCAAGCACCCCAGTTAGACCAATTTCCTGCAACTAAACGAAACGAAGCACAAGTTGAGTTGCATGAGTTTTAAGAATATTATAGCCAAACTTCAGTTTGAAGTAATATATCAAGCATGAGACGCAGTGTTTCATCACCAGATGAAACACCAGGAGAGACTTGAAAATACGACGCGCAGCGGAGTATTTTTGACGACCTTCGAGGTGTTTGATGAAACACTGTGTCGAATGCTTGATATTACCTCTCAAACAAAAGGAGTTTAGAAGGAGAAATTAAGGATGCAAAAATAAGCAGTCTTTCATCTAATTTCCAAATACTCGTTAAACATTAATTTCCCTTGTATTTTCTTTATGAATTATTAATGAGCTACAACTAAAGGAAGTGGAAGTAAAGGAAGAGTTTTGAAAATATAATTATAGCTAAATTGTTTTAGAAACTGACATCTCAGTCACATCTTACATGTGTCGAATTCTAGTTCCTTCCAGAAGACCGAACTGGTAAAAAGGATTCCGTTATACCTCTTTATTTAACCAACCAGGAGTGAAAATTAGTCTTACCCGGACAATGGCGAACCAAACAGGCTTCTCTATTGTCTGCATCACCTTCACAAGAGGCTCCACCGTGATCTGGTGCGGGATTGTTGCACAAACGTGTACGATTCCTTGTCCCATTACCACATGTTTCACTGCATGCAGACCAAGGTCCCCAGTTAGACCAATTTCCTACAACTAAAGGAAGTGAAAGTAAAGGATAAGTTTTGAAAATATAATAGCTAAAATGTTTTAGAAAACATCTTGTATGTGTCGAATTCTAGTTCCTTGAAAGACACCGCACTGCTAAAAAGGATTCCGTTGAACATCTTCGTCATATATATTTATGCACCAGTAGTGGAAATTAGTCTTACCTGGACAATGGCGAACCAAACAGGCTTCTCTATTGTCTGCATCACCTTCACAAGAGGCTCCACCGTGATCTGGTGCGGGATTGTTGCACAAACGTGTACGATTCCTTGTCCCATTACCACATGTTTCACTGCATGCAGACCAAGGTCCCCAGTTAGACCAATTTCCTACAACTAAAGGAAGTGAAAGTAAAGGATAAGTTTTGAAAATATAATAGCTAAAATGTTTTAGAAAACATCTTGTATGTGTCGAATTCTAGTTCCTTGAAAGACACCGCACTGCTAAAAAGGATTCCGTTGAACATCTTCGTCATATATATTTATGCACCAGTAGTGGAAATTAGTCTTACCTGGACAATGGCGAACCAAACAGGCTTCTCTATTGTCTGCATCACCTTCACAAGAGGCTCCACCGTGATCTGGTGCGGGATTGTTGCACAAACGTGTACGATTCCTTGTCCCATTACCACATGTTTCACTGCATGCAGACCAAGGTCCCCAGTTAGACCAATTTCCTACAACTAAAGGAAGTGAAAGTAAAGGATAAGTTTTGAAAATATAATAGCTAAAATGTTTTAGAGAACATCTTGCATGTGTCGAATTCTAGTTCCTTGAAAGACACCGCACTGCTAAAAAGGATTCTGTTGAACATCTTCGTCATATATATTTATGCACCAGTAGTGGAAATTAGTCTTACCTGGACAATGGCGAACCAAACAGGCTTTTCTATTGTCTGCATCACCTTCACAAGAGGCTCCACCGTGATCTGGTGCGGGATTGTTGCACAAACGTGTACGATTCCTTGTCCCATTACCACATGTTTCACTGCATGCAGACCAAGGTCCCCAGTTAGACCAATTTCCTACAACTAAAGGAATTGAAAGTGAAGTAAGAGGTTTGAAAATATAATAGCTACGATGTTTTAGAAATTTTATTTTCTTGAAAGACACCGCACTGCTAAAAAGGATTCCGTTGTACATCTTCATCATATATATTTACGCACCAGTAGTGGAAATTAGTCTTACCTGGACAATAGCGAATCAAACAGGCTTCTGTATTGTCTGCGTCACCTTCACAAGGTGCTCCTCCGTGAGCTGGGGCGGGATTATTGCATAAACGAGTACGATTCCGTGTCCCATTGCCACATGTTTTACTGCAGGCAGACCAAGCACCCCAGGAAGACCAATTGCCAGCAACTAGAGACAATGAAGGTGAACAGTAAGAAAAATATAAAAAAAAGTTCGTAACGAGGAGGGAGACTTAAGGCATGCGTGGACTCTTTCTTTCCTTATAGATCCTGAATTGACAACACTGCATCACTTATGTATTGTAACATTATATTTCCAAGCAATAAATAGTAAAATATCGTCTTACTAGGACATTTGAGAACCAAACAGGCTTCTGTATTGTTTGCGTCACCTATACAGAATGCTCCATCGTGGGATGGAGCAGGGTTGTTACACAAACGTGATCGAACTCTTCTCCCATTGCCACATGTTTTACTGCAGGCAGACCAATCTCCCCAGGTAGACCAATTTCCAGCAACTAGTAATAATTCAATTAGAAACATAAAAAAAATTAAATAGGCTTGAGAAAATTACCCATTCCCCTCTTCCGATATCCCTTCGCTAAAGGAAACTCATTGCGATCGTCGATTGTAACTTCGATCCTCACGGTGCTAACGTAAGGGACGGAAGGGAATAAGGTAAAAACCTATGTTAACTGCCATTTATTATTCATGCAAAATATTTCCCCAATTTTGATTGGCTAAAAGCACACACATAATTCACCATAACCAGTTAATGATGACCAAATTTGGAAGAATTTTGTGTTTAACGAGGAAATGACGTCAAAAATGCAGCCCGCTACAGGTTAAGGCACCGTTAACCGAGAAGACCTGGGGACGAGTTTCAGTTGTTTTGGTTGTGAAAAAAAATGGCGGATATTACGCTCCTTTCAAGACTGAAGAACAGTACAGCTGGAACTCGGCGGAATAATAGCTAAAAACATGGGAAAAACAGCAAGAAGACATCTCGGAGGGTGACATCTGCTTTTCTCGGAGGATGTTATCCACTCAGCCTTCAGCCTTGGTGGATAACACCCTCCTCAATCTGCTTACTTCTTCATATCCTACTCAGCCTCACTCATTAATTGCTAAATATATTAGAGACCTTTAGCATCAGGTAAACCGCAAACCGCAGTTACGCGTTTGCAGTTTCGCGTTGCCGAGATTTCAAACTTTAGCAAGGCGTTCAGTTCAGTTCATTTTTATTTAGCCAAAATACAAAACAATACAAGAATACACATAGGAATTGTAAGGTTGCAAGGGAGCCCAGAAGAAACCAGAAGGCTTTATGAAGCCTGGGCTCCCCAGTCTAAAAGAAATAAGCAAAATAAAATGATATTTGCGGAGTGATACGTTAAAAATAGGAACCAAACAGAGACTGAGTTAAGGTAGTTGCACTGCCTAATTTTTGTTTCTCAGAACTAATAATCATTTAGGCCTGTTGAAAGCTTATATCACCTAATATTCAAATAATTTGTTTTTTTCTTGAAATGATGAACGGAAAATATTTTATGATTTTTTAAAATTGATTTAAACTGAGCGTTCATTGTTAAGGGCCGCCATGTTGCTTTCATGAAGTCGAAGTGCATCACTTTAATCGCCTAAAAATCACCAATAATTCATTGATTCGAGATCAAAAATCTAACAAACACATCGCAAGCGGATATAAAAAGCTAGTTCATACCTTTAAACGCGAGACTGTACAATTTTTTTGTGGCAAAAAACCTTGCCGTAAATCACTTACCGCTGGAAGCCCTTCCTGCGGTTCAAACGTGAACTGCAACTGCAAACGTGACCGCAAAGCCATGGTCACGTGACATTTTGCGGTTTGCGGTTTGCCGTTTCTCATGAGTTTATAACGGTTTAATGGTTTGATTATGGTGGTAACTTAGCTCGTCCAGCTAGTTAACAGGCATTCGACTTAAACAGTTAGAAATAATTCAAATACAGCATAACAGGATTAAAACCCCCCAACTGGCAGGAGACAACCAGTCGGCCTATTCTCTGTTTTCTGTCACGTCATCAAAATTAAAAATGCAAACCATTCAATACAGGAAAACCAGAATCTGGGAATGAAAGAAGATAAATATGCAAAAAGCCTCGCCAAGAATCAGGTCTGTGCGATATTTCATACGCGAGATATTCAGAAAAAACGTTTTACCCAATTTTATAAAGCTTTGTATAGATACGCCATGTTGGTGTTCCTTTGAGGGGCACATATATGGCCGCCGGAAACAAACAGAACAATCTATTTTTTAGTTTTCCTACTAATGCGTGAATTCATTGCTCGAGAAACTCATAAAGATTAAAGTCATATTTATTCTAAAAGAAGGGAATGTTTATATAGCAAAATCTCAAAAACTCGTTAACGTTGTAAAATATAATTATAGCTAAAATGTTTTAGAAAACATCTTGCATGTGTCGAATTCTAGTTCCTTGAAAGACACCGCACTGCTAAAAAGGATTCCGTTGTACATCTTCATCATATATATTTACGCACCATTGGTGGAAATTAGTCTTACCTGGACAAGGGCGAACGAAACAGGCTTCTCTTTCTTCACAAGGTGCTCCATTGCATAAACGAATACGATTCCTTGTCCCATTGCCACATGTTTTACTGCATGCAGACCAAGGTCCCCAGTTAGACCAATTTCCTACAACTAAAGGAAGTGAAAGTGAAGTAAGAGGTTTGAAAATATAATAGCTACAATGTTTTAGAAATTTTATTTTCTTGAAAGACACCGCACTGCTAAAAAGGATTCCGTTGTACATCTTCATCATATATATTTACGCACCAGTAGTGGAAATTAGTCTTACCTGGACAATAGCGAATCAAACAGGCTTCTGTATTGTCTGCGTCACCTTCACAAGGTGCTCCTCCGTGAGCTGGGGCGGGATTATTGCATAAACGAGTACGATTCCGTGTCCCATTGCCACATGTTTTACTGCAGGCAGACCAAGCACCCCAGGAAGACCAATTGCCAGCAACTAGAGACAATGAAGGTGAACAGTAAGAAAAATATAAAAAAAAGTTCGTAACGAGGAGGGAGACTTAAGGCATGCGTGGACTCTTTCTTTCCTTATAGATCCTGAATTGACAACACTGCATCACTTATGTATTGTAACATTATATTTCCAAGCAATAAATAGTAAAATATCGTCTTACTAGGACATTTGAGAACCAAACAGGCTTCTGTATTGTTTGCGTCACCTATACAGAATGCTCCATCGTGGGATGGAGCAGGGTTGTTACACAAACGTGATCGAACTCTTCTCCCATTGCCACATGTTTTACTGCAGGCAGACCAATCTCCCCAGGTAGACCAATTTCCAGCAACTAGTAATAATTCAATTAGAAACATAAAAAAAATTAAATAGGCTTGAGAAAATTACCCATTCCCCTCTTCCGATATCCCTTCGCTAAAGGAAACTCATTGCGATCGTCGATTGTAACTTCGATCCTCACGGTGCTAACGTAAGGGACGGAAGGGAATAAGGTAAAAACCTATGTTAACTGCCATTTATTATTCATGCAAAATATTTCCCCAATTTTGATTGGCTAAAAGCACACACATAATTCACCATAACCAGTTAATGATGACCAAATTTGGAAGAATTTTGTGTTTAACGAGGAAATGACGTCAAAAATGCAGCCCGCTACAGGTTAAGGCACCGTTAACCGATAAGACCTGAGGACGAGGTTCGGTTGTTTTGGTTGTGAAAAAAAATGGCGGACATTTCGCTCCTTTCAAGACTGAAGAACAGTACAGCTGGAACTCGGCGGAATAATAGCTAAAAACATGGGAAAAACAGCAAGAAGACATCTCGGAGGGTGACATCTGCTTTTCTCGGAGGATGTTATCCACCTCGGCCTTCAGCCTTGGCGGATAACACCCTTCTCAATCTGCTTACTTCTTCATATCCTACTCAGCCTCATTCATTAATTGCTAAATATATTAGAGACCTTTAGCATCAGGTAAACCGCAAACCGCAGTTACGCGTTTGCAGTTTCGCGTTGCCGAGATTTCAAACTTTAGCAAGGCGTTCAGTTCAGTTCATTTTTATTTAGCCAAAATACAAAACAATACAAGAATACACATAGGAATTGTAAGGTTGCAAGGGAGCCCAGAAGAAACCAGAAGGCTTTATGAAGCCTGGGCTCCCCAGTCTAAAAGAAATAAGCAAAATAAAATGATATTTGCGGAGTGATACGTTAAAAATAGGAACCAAACAGAGACTGAGTTAAGGTAGTTGCACTGCCTAATTTTTGTTTCTCAGAACTAATAATCATTTAGGCCTGTTGAAAGCTTATATCACCTAATATTCAAATAATTTGTTTTTTTCTTGAAATGATGAACGGAAAATATTTTATGATTTTTTAAAATTGATTTAAACTGAGCGTTCATTGTTAAGGGCCGCCATGTTGCTTTCATGAAGTCGAAGTGCATCACTTTAATCGCCTAAAAATCACCAATAATTCATTGATTCGAGATCAAAAATCTAACAAACACATCGCAAGCGGATATAAAAAGCTAGTTCATACCTTTAAACGCGAGACTGTACAATTTTTTTGTGGCAAAAAACCTTGCCGTAAATCACTTACCGCTGGAAGCCCTTCCTGCGGTTCAAACGTGAACTGCAACTGCAAACGTGACCGCAAAGCCATGGTCACGTGACATTTTGCGGTTTGCGGTTTGCCGTTTCTCATGAGTTTATAACGGTTTAATGGTTTGATTATGGTGGTAACTTAGCTCGTCCAGCTAGTTAACAGGCATTCGACTTAAACAGTTAGAAATAATTCAAATACAGCATAACAGGATTAAAACCCCCCAACTGGCAGGAGACAACCAGTCGGCCTATTCTCTGTTTTCTGTCACGTCATCAAAATTAAAAATGCAAACCATTCAATACAGAAAAACCAGAATCTGGGAATGAAAGAAGATAAATATGCAAAAAGCCTCGCCAAGAATCAGGTCTGTGCGATATTTCATACGCGAGATATTCAGAAAAAACGTTTTACCCAATTTTATAAAGCTTTGTATAGATACGCCATGTTGGTGTTCCTTTGAGGGGCACATATATGGCCGCCGGAAACAAACAGAACAATCTATTTTTTAGTTTTCCTACTAATGCGTGAATTCATTGCTCGAGAAACTCATAAAGATTAAAGTCATATTTATTCTAAAAGAAGGGAATGTTTAGATAGCAAAATCTCAAAAACTCGTTAACGTTGTAAAATATAATTATAGCTAAAATGTTTTAGAAAACATCTTGCATGTGTCGAATTCTAGTTCCTTGAAAGACACCGCACTGCTAAAAAGGATTCCGTTGTACATCTTCATCATATATATTTACGCACCATTGGTGGAAATTAGTCTTACCTGGACAAGGGCGAACGAAACAGGCTTCTCTTTCTTCACAAGGTGCTCCATTGCATAAACGAATACGATTCCTTGTCCCATTGCCACATGTTTTACTGCAGGCAGACCAAGTACCCAAGGAAGACCAATCCCCAGAAACTAGAGGGAATGAAGGTAAACAGTAAGAAAAATGTAAAAAAGTTCGTAACGAGGAGGGAGATTTATGGCATGCTGGACTCTTTTTTTCCTTACAGATCCTGAATTGACAACACTGCATCACTTATGTATTGTAACATTATATTTCCAAGCAATAAATAGTAAAAAATCGTCTTACTAGGACATTTGAGAACCAAACAGGCTTCTGTATTGTTTGCGTCACCTATACAGAATGCTCCACCGTGGGATAGAGCAGGGTTGTTATACAAACGTGATCGAACTCTTCTATAATTGACAACTTTCCTCTTCTATAATTGACAACGAGATCGAACTCTTCTATAATTGGCAACTATAATTGACAATAATAGATGGAAGGATAAGAAATATTTAATGCCAAAACTTATTTAATAATTAAGAAAAGTCATGACCTGAGTCGACACTTTCCCCCTTTATAGGTATCTTACTAATAAAAGACAATCACTGATGATACATATCTTAACTTTATATATTGAAAATAACATTTTATTTGTGTGGTTTCATGATAGTGCCGTGGACGCAGATACGATCGTTTAAGTTTTAAATGCGATGCCTCCGCCATTGAATCTCATCACCTTGAAGAGGCTACCCAACCACAGTCTACTTATAGCAGAAACAGACTCTGGAAATAATTTTGAAAATGACTGCTGCGGAAAAAATTAGTCTAAAGACCATAGTCATTGTCGTACATAGTTTTACAGAGATTTAATTATCACTTACTGTTGTGACAGCTCCTGATATCAATGCGCATGCAGAGGGTATTGTTATACATGTCTAATGGTGTTTGTGGATTAAAAACAATCCAACGGGCCTGCACGGGATTGGTAAGGTTGGTACCAACCACGGCATCTCCGTCATATAATGGACCTATAAAGACCTGCCAAAAAGGGAATGATCAAAAAAAAAAAAAACGGTTTTATTTGTGTATTTAGTGACTATGAATATGTACGATTACTAAGGGTTATAGTCAGTAACGTTCCACTTTCATGTGTGAACATTCAGCGTATATCGTTCAGCGCTTCGTTAATAAATCACAATGTAAATCGAGATAAGTTCTTCTTGATTTATTTACTTATAGATTTATTTCTTTCCTCTCGGTGTTATCTGTTATTTTATGCCCACACAGCTTAATTATAACTGAAATAAATTCAACTTTGCACATTTAAATAATAACGTTTGCTAAACTTTTCCCCTTGAACTGATCATTGGCTCGATAGAAAATCATAATTTGTTATAATTGTTACTTTGTTTTCTCTTGTTTTGTTTATTTGTTGTTGTTGTTTTTGTTGTTAGAAAAAATATCATCTGAATTACAGCCGGTCGATATAGTTCAACAAGCGATAAAACAAAATGCCTCTTTTTCTTAACCATGGGAGATCGATCATACCTGACGTCATTTCTCCAAGACAAATAAACAGCTAATGCAGGGAAGAGTTTCTGGCTCAATTAAGTTAAAAAGTTTTAAAAAAAAAAGCGAAATCGAAAAAGTGCTTGAACCTTTTACTTGTGCGGATGTAGGTCTATAAGGAAGAATGCGAGGATAAAACCGTGTGATTGTGTCGAAAAACACACATTTATTCACTTTATGGTTCGATGTAGATTACGTTACCTTTTGACCTTCCTCTCCTTCAATTTGGACAAAATCGTGACTAGTTGTGCTTGTGTTCACGTAATAGTGGGCTACAGATCTGTGGGTACCAGGCATTCCCTGAACAAACACTTGATCAAATGTGAAGATGGAGCCTAAAAATCAACAAAGTAATAAAAATAAATTAATTAATTAAATTCAAGAATAAAATAAAAAATATATATATTCTAATAGCCCGATGCCCAAATTCTATATTTTGTGATCGAAATAGAAAAAGCAGTTAGAATCGGGTTCAGTAAGGAGAAGAAGGAGTCTTTTTCCCATTCTTTCATTGATTCATTAATTCGTTTTTTCTTTCTTTCTTTCTTTCTTTCTTTCTCTCCCTCTTCCTTCCATTCATTCATAAGCATACCTGGGAAGAGAAATGACATCCTGTGATCGTTGCACCTATGCAAGAGAAATCCTCTGCAAAAATGCTGCTAAAATTAAACAACTGCATTCTAACATCGATTGTGCGGCAGTCGAAACAAGGAATAATCTTTTAAATTTTTGATGCCCTTGTAAAACCTGTTTAGAGAGCACGAAAGATCGAGAAGGAAGCTTAATTACCGAGAGCAACTCTAGCCTCTTGAGTGCTCTCCAAACTTTTCAAGTGCTTCATATCTCGACATACGCACAGCTAAAGCATGAACCAGTTGTTTTATAACATTTTCAATGCGGCAGTTAACTTAAAATTTTATTACTATTAATAACTATAGGGTGCGCTCAAAAGAGTACTCGTCAATGTCTAGTTGACTATTTGCTGTTTTTAACTCACAGTTATGTTTGTAAATGTTTTTTTCTTAAAACTATGAGAAAGTTTACAGAAGTCGCTTAAGATAACATTCAAAAAAGTTTTAGAATCCATGTTGAATCGGAAAACTTTCAATTCACCGAAAAATCCTTCTTGAACGAAAAAAGTTTGCAAAGAATGGTTTGCGCACGCCATACCTCGTGCAGATGACAACAGCGACGTTCGCCTACTATCTGTTAACAAACTCAAAAGTGTTTCCCTTTAGCCAACATTACAAACACATGGAAAACGGTTGATCGTGTACTGTTAAGTTATGGTACACTTGGGAGGATTGCTAATCTCACAAGAACTCGAGGTTTTAGTTTGTTGACGTCATCAGCGTGCTCAAAAGGAATATGAAGCACGCTCGCGCTATTGAATTTGATCAGGCGAATATTCTAGCTCAGTGTTATTAACACATTTTCATAAAAGTGCAATTGAACTAGCTAAATAACTTCACATTAAATTTTGCAAACAAACATTACACGTCTCTTGGTAGAAAACGTAGCTTGTAGATCAGAACTTGGCCGATACCCTCTCTCTACCGACACGTTAAGACCTCTCTGATCTATTTTGTTATTGGTACAGACTGAATTAAGAAACAGATAACCATGTCTTAACAGAAGCTTTTATCCACTCAAATACTCATGGAGACTTTTTCGATGTTTTATATAATGATGAAGCTTTAGAATAGGCCTTTTCGAGTTCTCCTGGGCCTCTGTTTCAAAACGAGGGAAGGTGCTCAGCCTTTGATATTGGGAAATCATTTTTTAATTTCTCATGCAAATAAAACTCATTCTCTCAAGAAAGGTTGTGAACCTAGCCTCATTTTGAAAGTGAGGATTTTTGGAAGTTGGAAGTGGCCTATTGTACTTTTTGCATGTTATATACCTAATTTCTTTACAAACTGTAAAACTGAGTCATTACTAGCTTTCTCATACGCGAATCATAGGAAAAAGTCTCTCTTGCATTTTTCAAATCATATGTTGATCAAACCCATACGGTAATGTCTGCACTAGTTTAAACAGTTATGCAAACAGCTAGCACATTTTTCTTCCACTTTGTGTATTTGTAAGCATCACACTTTGTAACCGATGATCCATACCACAACTGGTCGCAGCAAGTACATATTTATTTAGGGCCACATATGATGCTGTACTCTCACTCCACCATCTTCATTTTAAGTGTCTCATCTGCCACAGCAGTACAATGTTACTTTGACCTTGTCACACAACAGTAAGATAAACAAGTATTGTTTTGTTGTTGTTGTTGTTGTTGTTTTTTACTGACAGGTCTACTTCTGCACAATCTAGTTGCAAGGTAAACTCCATAATCAAAAGATAAAAAGTTTTTCAATATAATATGTAGTATCCATAAAGCTTATTGCATTTCCATTTTTATACCCTTTTCAAAACATTTTAATTAGCTTTAATTTTCTTACATATTTGTAATTTCGACGGTTCTCTATCACGGTGGACGTCCTCCATTCCTACTAGTATTTAAGCTGAATTCAAATCATTATATATTTCTTCCAATGGATGTTTATTTCCTGGTTGACCACATGTTCGGTGATTGATGATTAGTCAATTGTGCAGCCAGTGCTTGGCGTGCTTACAAGACTTCACTGTTTTCTTTCAAGAAGTGCTCGTTCAACAGTATTGCTACTATGTATTTGACAAATAAGTAAACTCTCATCCTCATCAACGCTAAAAACATTAGCATGAGATCTACTCATTTAGAGGTCACCTTCCAGCAATGAGCTGGAACTTATTTACCTCCTGATATACAGCTAATACTCCTTGTGGGATTCGGGAGACGAAGGGCAATTGCTCATCTCTTCATCATGCTTAGTGCCTGGACGAGTCAAAAGTTCATGAAATTCAGTCTCCAAGTTGGCCATAGTTTTAATTTGAAACATTCGAAGTCCCCTTGAAGACGCCTAATCGTCCTGCGAAAACTTCAAAATCAAAACATTGAAAGCTGCGGGCACAATGCATGCTTGATCACAGGGACGTTCGGGAACGCTCGAGCTACGGCAATGTACGGCGCTCTCGTGCGGGCCGACTCACTACGAAAGTGTCTACACCTGAGTGACATTTTGCATACCGCAGTGCCCATAATAACTCGTTCCTACGGTACGCGTGATCCTCAAGTTAAAAAGGTAGAAATCCAGCACATAGAATCAGCATTAGGAAGCTACGATTAGGATTTCATTTCTTACGCATACAAACAGGAAAATATGAACATAAATGCGCATCCATACTAGTATACAAAAGAAAATGCTTAGTTTGCAAAAGAAACTGTATAGAAGACGAACATGACTACCTAATACTTTGTGGTCAATATAACGATTCTTAGGCAGCAACTAAATTTTCATATCTCAAAAAATGATATTCACTTTGCCATTAACGGAACGTGATAAAATTTCCTATCTACTTCAGTTAGATAACGATGGTACCTCTCCAACCATAGCAAAATGTCCATCTAATTTTTCAAAACAGGAAAGAGCTCCTGAATTCATGGTGGTTGTACTTTATTTAATTATTGTTATAATCGTATGTATTGTAATTTTGTTGTTATTGCTGATTTTTGGTTTTGTTTCAATAGTTAAGTTGTTACAGTAATATATATTTAAAACCTTATGGTAACTAGACCGATACCTCCCTTTGGAAAGTAAGGCGCAATAAAGATATACTATACTATACCATTGATTGATTGATTGATTGATTGGTTGATTCATTGATTCATTGATTCATTGATTTATTTATTCATTCGTTCATTCATTCATTCATTCATTCATTCATTCATTCATTCATTTATCCAGTCAGTCAGTAAGCCAGTCACTCACTCCTTCTTTCTTCTTCTTTTTTTCTTTTTAATTATTTACTACTCATGCCAAGTCACTTCAAAGGAATAATGTAACAGCCCGTACATGCTCAATCTCATCCCCAGAGCCTCCGTTACTTTTGTCCAGCGGATGTCGCATCCCCGTCGTTGTACAAAAGGATCGCGGCCTCCGGGAACGAGATTGGTACATGCTAGATTTTGACCCACACTAAATTCATGATCGGGGGTTCCTTGTGGTCGCAGCCATTTACCTACGGAACACTTCTAAATTTAAGCAAGAGCTCTGAAATATTACCTAAGTCTACTTTGAGAAACTGTTCTCTGTTTATGTCTCTGGCACACCAAACATCATCGCCATGTAGCACAGGATACCCAGGGCCAACAGAACTAGAGGATGCCGTAAAGTGTGCATTTCCATTGTTTTTAAGAAGGGAAGTACAGGCTAATGAACAAGAACAAAAAAGTCAGTATAATTTAAGATTGCATAACGTACATACTTAAGGTGTGATTAACACATACAAATTGAGAAATTTTAAAAATAAATAAATAGATGTACGGATCATTAGGATGAGGGTTGTACTAGTGATCTTTACTTCATCCAAGTGATGGTGCGTTACTGAGACGTGTGCACTTTGAAAAAATGAAAAATGGGAACGAAACATAAGTTGAATCCTAGGCCTTTATTTCCAATTCTCTGTTTTGTTCTCATTTTCCATTTTTCCGCTCCCCGCGCCCCGTTTCCCGTTCTAGAAACATCCTTTGAGAAACGGTAAACCACAATATTTTAAAAGTCATCGACTCAATTCTAATTAACAGAATATTGTAACCAACACTGTTACGTCGCGAGTTCTGATAAAAAAAAAAAGGCAACAACAATGATCTTTTTTTGTATTTTTGTCTTCTTTAGTTTTGTTTATTAGTTTTATCTTATTTGGCAGGAACAAGAAATTTATTATTGCGTGACTTGTCATAAAATAGTTGCTTATATCAACACGATTATCTGCTAAGTCAGTGCTTCAACAAATACATCAAAGAGGAAAGGCCACAAGTGTCTTTTTTCGATCTTCAAGAACTTTTTTTGTCAAAGGAACTTAAGTTAGTCATTCAAAAATACCAAACTCTCGAGGCGGTTACCGCTGACAATAGTTTGGGCCTTTGCGGTTCTTGTCAGATGCGTAATACTAGATAATAATTACGCTTTCTTATAAACCGCGACACGTAGAAGTATATTGCTGCTTTTTGGAAAACAGGAAAGGATTATATGCGACATGCCAAAAACTAACTTCGAAGGGAAATCACCCAAAAGAGTTGTAAAGATTTCGAGTTATTTTATCGAAGGGCAGGAACACACAATGGGTGATAAAAAAAACTAATAATGATAACAATAATTAAAAACAGTCTATTTATTAGTTATTTCTTTATACCGGAGCCCAGTCGTTCTAATGGTGGATAAGGTTATCCACTGGATAAATCTCTTTCCTGCGTATAACGCAATTGGCTTTCCTAAAACTAATCCACTGGATATTAATTTATCCGGTTTTTATAGCTATCTAACGTTTGAACAACTGGTCCCGGTACTATATTTGATTGCTGTAAAAACAAGTTAGAGTAAAATATGTTTGTTTAACGAAGAGAGGTAATAGAGCGTGTCTTTGAAACAACGTAACAATGCTTAACATTTATCTGGCTCTTCCATAATACGCTCATTACATTTTCTGAATTTCGTTCGAGTTGCAGCGAGCTAAACTTATCAGGAAGTCAATTGTAAACCTTTTATTTCTATAGAGCCAAGTTAGAAAACCAGTAGTTGCGACGTTGGAATGAAACTTCACTAGTGCTTCAACAAAAAGTGTGGCGAGTAAAACGAAACGTTTAAGAGCCTGCCACTTAAGACGAAACCTTAAAAACAGTTGAACTCAAAATGTAGAATTGAATTAAGAAAATGAACTTTTATCTTATTCCATTGCTAGGGAAAAGGCTGACCCCATCGGGTAAAAAAAAGGAAACTGTATTAATTAGCAAAAAAAATTGATTTATTTGATTAACACTGGTCTGGCGATTATGCCTAATTATCAAATTTCAAAGACAAACTGTTGTACTGAAAGTAACTGCTACGATCACAAATTTAGCATTTAGACACGAGACGAAACGATAAGCCGTTATCTGCATGTAGCAAAAGTAAAAAACACGTTGTGTGATCAGTTTTTGCAGATACACAGAAAAGTTCGTTTTCGCGGCCAGTTCCGTTTGCCCAAGCTGGAGCGAATACAGATAGCTAAATTTTAACGAAGCTTACCTGAATAGGTGGTCTCTGCTGCACATAATAAAACTAACAGCACAAATTGTAACTGCCGTGCCATAGTTGCTGAGAACATTTTGGTATTACTGATACTTCCGTTTCTTCTAGACAATTTATGCATCATTTTCTTTCCTAACTTGTTGCATAATGTAATGTATGGCGGCTTAATGTAATATATCTGTGTATGTATTTCTTAAGTAGTCTTATGGTTTTTAACACGCTTTACCCATTTTGTCCTCCTTAGTGATGTCACAATTGTGACGTCTTCACAGCATATAGAAGTCCGATATTATGAGATTGCTCTCTTGAAAGCGTGCGTAGCAGGGCTTGAAGCACTTGCCTTATGTTATTTTTAAGCAATCCAGAAGTTGAAAAGACAATGATTCTCCTCCTGTCGAGGATTTAAGAGTTAAGTGCGGACTGGACTAAAATGGAAGGCGGACATAAACGAAAGCGGACGGCACAAAGTTCAGAAAGCAAAAACTGTTAATATGACTATCTCTTTTTCTTCAGTTAAAGCGGAACGAATTATTCTTTTTAACCATACCGGGCGTCTGTTTCTTGTTTGTTTGTTTGTTTTATGTTAGTTCGTACGTTTTATGTGCGCTGCACTGTAGCACCTAGTAATCAGTCTAACAAGATGCTTTGAGGCTCAGTTTATTAATGTTCTGACCTCTCTTCAACACTCTTAAGATCCACCAACCCCGACGCACCCTCCACGCATCCCCCCAACCTCAACAACCCCCACTCAACCCCCCGCCCTCCCCATACCCCTTCCACCGGCCGCCCTCCTAAAATAGTAAGTAGGGAGTTTACGCAACGATGACGGCGACAGCAACGAAAACGGCAAAAACGCAATAGGTTTGGACAACCAAAACAACAACTTTGCACGAGCATCACGATTTTTTGTACATTTTTCTACCGTCGTTGCACGTACGACTACAACGTGAAACTGCCTAATTTCACGTTTTGTCGAGGACGGGAACAAAAGGCAACAACTTTCTTTTTGTTTTCCTGAACTTTGATGCAGTCCTTTAGAATTCAACTCCAAAAAAGTTTGCCAACATCTGACAAATTAAAGGAGATTGAATAAGCGCGATTAAGTTTGAGGCAGCGCAAATTTGCTTTTTAAATGACGTTTTTATAGCAGTCGCCGTTGTCGTTGCGTAAACTCCCTTGTGTCCCAACCACGACGGAAACGAGTATTCCTTAATATCCTGCAGTATATGTACAAACTAGGCACCAAAAAGTCGTACAGGTAGCAATTAACACAAGGACTATCTAGAGGAATATTATATTTCTCCCTCTTCTTCTGGGACTAACGCTCTTATTCAGGGGCACCCAACGAGAAGATAGTTCAAAACCACTTAAACATAGCATTGTTGAACGTGTTTTAGTGTTCAACCGGTAGACATAGGCATATTTTTATCCCCTAAAAATTTTTCATCTGTTCGGATTTCCTAGCTGAAACTCTAGTGATCCGAAAATTATAGGGATCAAAACTGACCTTTTCGAAAATTTCAGCCAGAAGAAAGGCTTCCGAAAATTCTAGGTGACCTTTTTAGGGTAAAAAATGGGCAATTATACCATTTTTTAGATGTTCGAAAATCCTAGGAGAGGCAGGCAAGCAAGAAATTTTACAACAAATGTTCCGAAAATTCTAGATCTCAATTCGTCTTCCGAACAGATATTTTGCAAAAATTGACGTTGGGTGCCCCTGCTTATTTGTGCCAGAAATCCTGAAAATTTTTGTCATCCGGCATTTTCCCCTTTGTAAATCGTAATCAAAGGGTGCGTTTTGTGGGAATAATAAATCAAATAAACCTGGTTGTTTCATTCAAAATATGCATTAAAAATGGAATTGGAAAAAATCCTAAAATTTTCACTCCGAAAAAAAGGACTCATCGTTTCAATGATCTGTGGCTTCCTTTGGTCACAAATCCAAAAGGTCACACCAATAAGTGGTTTTTTTGTGAAAATGATGTGAGGCTCATCACGTCTTAGCGGCTCGCATTGGTAGTACTGAAAAGCTTGTTTCGTTTAGTTTACTGAATTCACCAGTAAAGACTACTACTGTACATGCAAATAGATACAAAATGCAATAAAAGACTAACAAAATGTAAATAACAACTTATTCTAATATCAGCTGTAATATATTAAACGAAAAATTGAATAACAAAGAATGACTTGAGCATTGTTGAGAATTGGCCAAAGAAGAGAGGGACTTTCGCTTCAATTCTCATTCAACTCCCCAGTTTCGGATCATATTCGTCGATCTCCTTAATCGAAGCGAGTCCAAACAGTGTGAGTTTGAGACACCAATCTTGGATTCCCCGCGAAAAACACATCCCTCCGTGTTCAGTGGCGTGTAGTCCTAAAAACATTAATATTATGCTTCATTAGGTTCTAATTTGAGTTTGACTAAATCAGTCGCGGGTCGCTGGTTGTTTATTGGTAATCAGTCGGTTCATCACAGGTGAATAATGATTCGAATTCAGCCTTATAGATTTGAAGTTCCGAGTGGCAATAATCCATCTGCGTTAACGCATAACGCATCTTGTGTCCTTCCATGCGAAAAAAGAAATATTTGCGGACAGATCCTTCCTTGAAGCCGTGGGAAAGAAGATTCAACTTCCGGGTGTATAGTATAATGAATTAGACTTCCGCGTAACTGAACATTTTATCGAAAACCAAAATGGTAATCTCGGGTTCCCGCAAAAATTTATGAGGGTCATACACCGTTGCACAGAAGCATCCAATTTTATGTTGTAACATAGCTCGCGTGCTTGTTCTATCTAACTCCTAAGTTCAAATAGCCTTCGAATACGGCCGTCTCTCTTCCCTACTGGCCCCTAGGTACGTTTCTCAGGAGAGTCTCCAGCGAAATTTCCTAGAGACAAAAGAGAGATTGCGCTATTCGCAGGCTAGAGTTCGCAAAACACCGGACGACCGGCTGAAAATTTCATTTTAGCGGACACGGAACCGTTGAACATTTTCTTTCTGTCCACATGGAACTAACGAGCCATGCGGTTTTCGTGATTCCGTGTGAACGGAAACCCTGAACGCACGTGAACGAATTTTACGCCGGTCGAAAATTCGTCCGGTGCAGTGTGCATCAATTTAACCTTAAAGCCACCATCATTATATTTAATGTGGACGTAACCCATAAACCCACAATCATTGATTAAATTTAATTCCGACATACGCCTGTACGTGCGTGTGATAGTATATGTGGTCAGTCGTCTTTATCAAAAACAAAGTTCTTTCCTTTGTGTAGTTCGATAATAAACTGAAAAGGAGACGGTGAAGAACTTTTTACAAGTCCTATAATTGAGCTTCTAGTCAGTCAAATAAAGAGTAAAGGCGTTTCGAAAACTTACCAAAGCGAGAGCTTTAAGAATTTTTTCGGAAACAAATGGCCTGTGATCAAAATACCCAATAGTAACTATTTCGATGTTGACGTTACCCAGTCATACACTCCGTTTCGTCGGTCGTCTCTATGTGTTAATGTAGGTTATCTTTGAAAAATGCTCGAGGTCGCAAAATGCAAACGATTTTATCCCTTTTTAGCAAAGTGAAAGAAAAGAAAATTCAAGAATCGAATTTCGCAATATTGAGCGTGTGGCAAGTTGTGTTTTTGCTTGGACGGCCATTTATAGATAGGGTCAAATTCCATTTCATCATAAATTTCTTCCTCTCATTGGTTACGTAGTCAGTGATATTTTTCGCCGTTTGTCGCCCTCATGGGGGGCTGGCAGCGAGGTCTGGAACCGAGTTTCCCCAGTTAAGAAATTTAGCCGAGTAAGACTGAGTACCATTTTCCTTCAAAACAAATATGGCGGAGAGTGCAGACGTGGAAGGACGAGAGTCGAAGGACGATGAATTTTTGCTCGGTTTTAAGTTTTGCCGCGTCCAAACATCAAGAAAAGGTTCTCAATAATATTTTTAATGGAATATTTGGACATCAGGAGGCATGATGTATGAACAGTTCCTGGGTGACTTCACTTATCGTGATTCGGCATCTCGGCAAGTTCAGTTATTTATAAGCTTCGTGAATTTTCGAGCAACCAGCCTACTCTTCATCTCTTATATTTTTTCCACCTACAGTAGTATTAAGAACTCTCTTCCTTGTCCTAAACGTATACTACGAACTCACTATATTAGTATGAGTCTTTCAACGCTGTTCGTAAGGTTGTTTGTAAACCGGGAACCACAACAAATATTTATGGGCGAAAATACAGAATGCTGGGCCAATTTAGCAAAAGCCAGGGTAAACTTTCCAGTCACTTTGCTTCACATATACTGGGTCTGTCAGTATAAGCTATTTTTAATATCAGAAGGCTGGGAGCGTTTTACTGAACCTTCAAAACCTTCACTGGAATATCATTGGAGTGATAGTAATTTAAATGTCCAACAGCAATACTGTATTTAGTAGTTTTGTATTAGTTTCAAGTATTTCCTTGAAATTGTTTGTACAAAAATTACCCTGTAGTTCTGAATTTTACTTGAAACGATTATATTGGGTTAGTGTGGGGACAAGAGGCTTATCCAGTTGCTGATAAGAGTGAGTACATCAGAGAGGGGTATGCATTGAGAAAATCCCTCAAAGGACTGAAGTACAGGAAACAGAAAAAGAATATTAAATGTTTTGCAAAGTTTATAATAAAGAGAACAGAAGGAGCTTGAAAAATGTACAACTCCAATTTTGGAGTATGTGCTGCTGACTTAGGGTGGTGACCATTTCACCCTTTAGAGTTTTAAGCAGGGTGTCTGTTTGGGCTGTGAAGGTTGATGAAGAGCAGTCTGTAGTTACGTTTTTGGTACCACCATTTTTCCCCAAGTTTTTTCCATGTTTTTAAGCTTAAAAGCTAACTTAATTCTGTATGCGAAATGAAATGAATCAGAATCTTGGCTTAAAAAGGGTAGGGAAATAGACAATGTGTCCTACTGCCAATACTCTCTTTCAGTGTAAGCCCAGGGAGGTGATCTCACATTTTATTACCCTTTTACCTCTTATTATAACAGCAAAGTCTGTGAATGTTTATGGTCTCTGAAAAATGTTTTTGCCTGCCTCAACACAAGTTTCTAACTGTTATTGTTGACTACAAATAAAGTTATTATCTTAATAATATGATTTTACATTTTTTAAATCCTTTAAAAACAAAGTCATGTCAAACATCTTACAGTATTGCTGTTCGTGAGTCTTTTTTTTTTTCTCTCTCTCTTTTTTTTCTTTTTCTTTTTAATTTTTTTTCCTTTTATCTATTTACTAATTCCTTGTTTGTTCTAGCTTTAGTGCCAACCTATCTCCTATGCCTGAACATTATTTAGCTTTACTCAGCTCGATTAGCTTTTTAGTTATTCTGAGTAAATGTTACCTTTTTTGTATTAATATATTATATTGTAAATTAAGTTAACTTTTATTTGGTAATAAAGCTTATGTTGTTGTTGTTCTTGTTTTTCCAAGCCATCCTATGGTGTTTTTCATATCCAGGTACAAGGCAATTTTTTAAGTTGAGAGGGTTTGATTATATACAGACAAACTAACCTGGCAGATTGATTTCCAAAGGAGTAAAAAATTACATGCAACTGTATGGCAAAAACTGATCACGGTGGCCAAAGGAAAGGCAAAAATAGAAATGTCACCATTTTCCTGACCATAATCTTGTTCCAAGGGGCAGTGTAGTTTTTGGAATTTATCATTTTTTCCCTCTTTGTTTGCAACAAGAGACACTTGAATGAGGACTCAAACTGAAGGCAGTGTAATAACTACTGTCATGAAAAGAGAATTCCAAACACAAAAAATAATTACCCTTTCATTTGCCTAAGATTCATTTGATAGAAACTAGGGAAAAGTTTAAATTAAATCACACGAAGAATGAAATTTATTAATAAACATATCAACATGTGCAAAATCAAGAGAGAATGATTTCTTTGCAAAATTTATTTACCTTCTAGTACATAAAAAAATACATGAACTACGAGATTTGACCATGTCACTCAATCATCCAACGCAACTCTGCCAGGATAAGTTCACAATCAAGGACATCATTTCTTCTCGTCTTAAAGGTGTAAAACCGTAAACAACTCTGACAACTCTTCTACTCGACCACAGCCACCGCACTTTTTTTTAAAAACACGCGAAGAATTACTTTTAGGCCTTTCAACTGAAAATATAAACTCTTCTACATATGTATTGGAGGGTCGGCCCTCCTCTTAGTCTTGTGGGTCTTCTAAACAGAAACACATAGGCAAAAGGTCGGACATCGAGGAACATGTTCACTGGTTTCGTTCTAAGCGTAGTAAACCGCATTTAATGACAAACGCAAGACCAGAAGAAAGGAAAACGTAAGCTCCACATTCCCGTGGAAAAAAATTGGTTACAGCAAAGAAAGCAAAGACCCACAGAACCAAAAGCGAATTCACTTCACACTTTGGAATCGCTGCGATGACGAACTTGCTGTTGTTATTCCCAACCAGTTACGCGCATGCTCGCTACAGTTCTCGGATGATTGACAGATTTCTTAACTGGGGCGATCATGGAAAGCCGAAAAGCGGCAAGACCAAAGGCCGTTGCCAGCCCCCCCCCCCCCCCCCCCTTCCCCCCTGGTCGCTCTATTGTACAGAAAACGCATGTACTGTCATATATCCTTTAATACTTAGCTCTGTTGTAACCAGCGGGGTCCGCTACGACGCATTGCATCACATGGGCTGTTTGTTAGTCGCGTGGCGAACTCAGTTAAACTCTTAAATATAATTTACGCTAGAAACAACGCAAACTTAAAGTTTAACATTCTTTATTCCCTTTATAGGCTTCTAGAGTAATTCCAAAAATAGCTCTTGTCAAATACAAATAGTTAAGTCACAAGTGTAGTTTACTAGCAAAGAAAAAGGCGTCTTGTTTACGTTCAAATAGTTTAAATTTCACTCTAAATAAGAATAAAACCCTTGAATTACGAAGAGCCACTAGGTAAATTAAAAATGCTCTTACTTGGTAATTAATTCAGTATCTACAATTTTACTTATTCGCAACAAGTACAAAGGATTATACAACTACCTTTGGTCATGTTAAACCATACTGACTTTGGCTCTTGTAGGAGACTATTTAATATCCCACGTCCGATATATTAAAATTCTAACATGACTGCGAGGCTTTCTGGTCATTTTTCTATATTTGGTGTGGTTTTCTTTGTGCTCAGTTCTCTTCTGGAAATTGCGAGACAATGGAGTCGGGAAAAATTTGCAATTTTGACCCTGAAGCCTCGGAGTCATGTTAGAATTTTAAGACATCGAACGTGGGCTTTTGTAAGATATCTCGAATAATTTTGGTTTAGTATAATTACATCGATGACTATCGAAAATAGAGCGCTGTGATTGGCTAGGAGCTTCGCTTTATCCCGCTATAATCACCGCGCGGTGATTATAGCATTGAAGGCTAGCAGTTTCCAAAATGGCAGCCAGATTTTTTGATGTTTCGGGGTCGGAAATTGATCAATAATTTTATTTTCTCGAATAATCATCAATGTAATTATACTAAAACAATTAGTCGCCTCAGGCGACGTGAATATTAGCGAATAGTCACCTCGACTTCGTCTCGGTGACTATTCGCCGATATTCACGCCGCCTTCGGCGACTAATTGTTAAATATTTCTATTTCCTCTACATACGTTTTGATTAATTTTGGTGGTTATAATCCTAAAAAGATAAAATCAAAGGAAAAAAGATATTTTCAAAATTTACTTTTTTCTCATACAATATTACTTTCAAAATAATAATGAAAAAATATAAAAATTCCAAATAGCAAATGAGCAACACGACGACATATTGTTCTTTCTCTCTTTGCACTAGGAGACCTTGATTTAACTGTAGCTGGAACTATTTTATGCTACCCTGTGTCATCGTTGAAAAAGATAAAGAGGAAAGAAGATTTCTTTTTCTGGGGTCCTGACGTAATTTCTTCCCACGATTTTGCAACATGCTTTGTCTTTTTAAGTTAAACTTTATAACGTTAAGTGGTAAATCATGGGACTAACTATTATTCTTTTGGCTCGTAAAAAGTCATAAAACAAAATAGGTATGAAGTATACCACATGCAACTTATTTTCCAGTTTATATAAACAGGCTTCATGGTTGCGAAGGCCTTTCCTTCAGTTGTTCAGAAAACATTCAGGATTTCAGTTGATTTGTATCCAACGATGGTAATACCTACGGGAAAAGAACCCAGAACAGCAATATTAACAAGTAATCACCAATAAGAAACTTGCCTGAAATAACGTTGAACCAAGACTAAAATGGTTGGTGCTCATTAGTTGAAAGACAAGATATAGCCTGCGCCACCGCTGCGTGCCTAGAACATGGATTTCGACAATGCTTCGCAGACGTTACTAGCCGGGTTAAAATACGTTCGCGACACAGGCCACACATGATAATCATGCTTTGAAAGAGAGTGCCTTTTTAGCTTAAGACGTTTTTTTTTAGGCAAATCGTCCAATCGACCGGTCTATTGTGTGTTTTCACACGACGTCATGGCGGCCATATTTGTGTCCCAAAACAATGAAACGGCGGCCATGTTTGTGTCCCAAACCAGTTCTGTGGGAGTTGAACTCTTTTCTTATGTAAACGCGTTCTTTTGGTCTAATAAATTTGTATTGATGCGGGCCACGTGAGTGAAAACACAGAACAAAACAAATGACGACAAAGGTTGAAATATCAGATATAATTCTCCATCATCATTACCGACATCAATTAAAAGACTTCATCGTACTAATGGTAGTGCTAAACACTATTTTTCCAAAAGCTTTGTAATTGTCACTTTGTTTAGTTTATATCCTAAGAAAGATTAAATTATCGCAGCTGATATGTGTTTAAGTTGTTTTCGACGTATTTGTTTACCAGGTCAAACAATAGGCGTGAACTTACGTTTTCCCTACTTAGGTATCTGAGATCCTACTTCGGAATAAATGGATTCTTCTTTACGTATTTGGGATCCCACTTCGGAGTATACCGGGTCATCCCTTGGTATCTGGGCCCCGACTTCTGAATAGGCTGGTTCATTTTTAGCTTTGTTCTGTCGGGGTTCCTCGGCTCCTCCATCAGGATTAAACCAACTTTCCAGGACTTCCATGTTCTGGTCTCCATTTTTCGACATAAAAGAGAACACCTTTTCTTCCATAGCCACATGGTGCTTGTTTACAGATTCTCTGCTCGTTTCTTTCATCCTTGTATAACCGTCTCCACCTTTGCCGGCGCTTTGATCCGAGCCGCGGCGTTCTTCAAACATTTCATAATCCACGATGGCGAGGTCATCCAAACTCCTGGCACGATTCATTCCATCGTTATCGAAAGAATCCGACAACCACTCAGATGACCTGATCGAAAAAAAAAAAAGAAACAATGAAGAATTAAAAAGAAAAGGAATACTGCAACGAGTGCCTGGAGCTCACTTGGGGGTCTATTGGCGAGGAGGTTTAATGGAAGAGCAAGAATGACTGCGATATTCAACGTGATCATTGTTTATTGACTTGACGACCGAGTGTAGTACAATCAGGCACCTTTAAAATGACCACATTTATAACAAATTTATAATCAAGCGAGCTTCCCCACCCTAAACCATAGCATGCAGATGGTGTTACATGTACTCCACATGTTTCTCGCAATAAAAGAATATCCCTTTATTTCGTACGATCTACATTTAGTTCTCGGAGGTTTTTCTGTGTGATCGTTACAACGCCGATTTCCACCACGTTATGCCCAGCCACGAGGTTTACAAAGTTCTCCAAGTAAAATCAACAGGTCTAGTAGAACAAAATGGTTACTTACCCGTCAAAACCTCCATTTGGAAATCCTGAGCTAATTTTTCCACGAGTTTTGAATGAACCTACTGAATCGCTCTTGGTTCTCTTGGCCTTTCTTTTAACCAGGTTGGCGTATCTTGGATCAGGTTCCATTTTAAGAGTAGTGGCATTACTGTCCACAGTAGAAGCTTCTTCTGAATACACTGGTAGTTCGGAGTGAACAGTTTCAGCGGTCACACGAGTTTCCTTTGATTGATCTGCCTCGACGCCAAATTGAATGACTCCTGCAAAGGTTGAGTTCATAAATTAGTTTTGTGGTACTCGTTACTCTCAACTCATCATGGTTTCTTTACACTTAATATAATTTACCGCCGCCTGGTTAGCTCAGTTGGAAGAGCACGGGTCTGCCGAGCGGGGGGTAGTGGTGTTAAACGCCCAGGCCTGACCGACGGGCCGGACCGACGACCCGAGTATTTAAAAAAACTGGTGAGATGATGTTGGCGTTGATTTGAGACCTTCATCCTTCTTTTATTAGCCAAAGCAAAGGGGACTTAAATAATCCACGCTACTGTTCGAAAGGAGTAGGGGAAGTTTACCCTGTGGTGTGGTCTACCTTTCACACATCGCGCATCATTTATATCATAGGTTATGGGTGGGTTACAGAAAGCAAGTAAACGGACTGATAGCGGCTGCCACTGGCGCACTTTTATGCTGACGTTCGAGCTTACTGTAAAATGTTAATTTATAATGTAAGAGGGTGAGTCCTGTCCTCTAATCCACGACATTACATTACATTACTCAAGGACCCTTACATTACTCCATACCTGATGGTTTGCCTGATTCCTCTCCAATTTCAACAACCACCTCCTGAATTTCACTTTGCGGAGCACGATTTAGTCCTGGTTCCATACCAGTAGGCATCAGTACCCATCTCTTGTCCGCATCGTCCTCGATGAGGATTCTGTGAGTAATCCCTTTTCTTTTCTTATCCCTAGAATTTAAAGTTTAAAAATGGTCAGATCTCAACGCAGAACTGATTCCTAGGGATACACAAACTTTTTACATCAAGTTTTTTTGTTTCTTAAAATCAGTATTGTATAAATAAAATTATGGACAAGATACTAATGCCTCAACCACAACTGAAGCTTTGACGTCACGCAATAATGCGCCGTCTTCTGTCACATGACCATCGTGGTGATGTGGCCTAATGCACTCGCCATCTTGAAAAAGACGGTTAGATGTTTTCGAGACGACGAGAAAAAGAGATTTCAACTTGTTATTGTGGAAAAATAATAATAAACTCTTCCATCCTCATTAACCTTGCATTCGTTGTCGAGACTAAAGTAATGATCTTGAAAAAAGTGAAATAATTTCCATTTCCAATACGTACTTTCCGCAGCATACATGCCAGCAACAGTAATAGCAACAAGCCATAAGGAGAAGGGAAGTCAATATTCCTGCCAACACCCAAAGGGCAATCACTGAGAAAAATAATGTTTAGAAATCGTTCAACATTATACTCTATGAGAATTGTATTTTATAACCATAGTGACCAAATAAGGACTGAACACGAAGATGTATTTCTGACAACTAAAACGTTACTGAAATGCTAATGTTTTGTTTTCAAATACATATTAAGTTATAATTGCAATGAATCAAATTATGGCTAACGTTTTCTTTCGCCATGAACGAAAACATGAAAACAAACGGTGACATCTCCAAATTCTAGCGTGTGTGTCGTAAAATCCGCTTGATAAAAGTAAACCTTTTTTCCCTTTCTTTTTGTTTTCCTATTCACTTCTTTTGAGAGCAAGTTTAATCACCATACATGTAGCCTGAATTTTACAATAAACAATTAGAAAGGCATGCAGTTAGGGTAGACTAAGATCTAGTTATGGTAAATAAATTTAAAATGTTAAGTAGCTTAAATAAAGATGAATAACTTTAAAATAGTATTTTTTATTTACTTACATATTCCTTTTCCTTCTTTGCTTGTAAAAGTATTAACCACAGGGGGAGCAATGGCTAAGGGTAAAAGGAAAGAACTACATATTGCCCTTTGAACTTTGTTGTATGTAGTCACTAATTAACTAGAAAGTGCAAAAGGCTTGATCACTTTACAACTTTTCCCTTTCCCTTTTTTAAAAGCCAGTTCACTTTTGTGGTATGCAAACTTGAATAGCCTGAGAAAACAGCCGACATTTCGCGTCTCACCAATGGTTTCCCCACGAAATGACGTCTGAGAAACGAGCTCAAAAATTCCATACTGATGACGCGTCACTAGCCAGATCTAGGTAGTGCTTCTGATTGGTCGTGCCGCGTGGGAAATTTGTTTCAACCGATCAGAAGCACTACCCAGATCTGGGCAGTGACGCGTCATCAGCATGGAATTTCTGCGCTTGTTTCTTAGACGTCATTGGCGGGGAAACCAGTAGTAGCGACGCCAAATGTCTGCTGTTTTCTCACGCTAAAACTTGCATTCACGCAAACTCGCTTTTTATCGTCGAAGGATTAGCTCAAACGGTAGGGCGCTTGCCTGCAGAGAGCGGGTGGTCGCCGGGTTCGATTCCCAAGGCCGGATCAATACTCGGGATGCTAAACGAACTGAGAAATGAAGGTACTAGGCGTATAATGGCGGCCTCGTCGCAACATAGAGACGTAAAAATAGCGTCCTCGATTGGTGCTTTTATGCCAAATACATTGACAATCAAATAAAGTGCTTTTTGCTTTTGTTTATTTGTTGTCTTTCGCAATATGTTATCAAGACAAGTGTCTAGAGAAAATGCCCTTAGACACAGATCTGTCTTTCCGTCCAGTAAATGTCCCATGACTACCAGAATCCATCTGATATGATTTATTTTGTATACAGTAAGTCCCCTCAAGGACTGTGATAAGAGGAGGTGTGACTTTATTAACACGATAAAAGGATTGGTTTTTGGCTTTGCCCATGTGCTGAAATTCCAGTCAACTGTCATAATAATACAACTAGAGTCAACATTTAGCCCCATGTAAGGGAATCTAAGTCCCCTCAAGGACTGTGATAAGAGGAGGTGTGACTTTATTAACACGATAAAAGGATTGGCTTTTGGCTTTGCTCATGTGCTGAAATTCCAGTCAACTGAAACATCATAATTATACAAATAGAGTCAATATTTAGCCCCATGTAAGGGAATTCAAGACAGTCTTCGATTCTGGATTCCAGGTACTGGATTCAGGGGCACTCAACGAGAATATAGGTCAAAACCACTTAAACATAGCATTGTTAAACGTATTTTAGTACTTAATCGGTAGATATAGCCATATTTTTATCCCCTAAAAATTTTTCATCTGTTCGGATTTCCTAGCTGAAAGTCTAGTGATCCGAAAATTATAGAAATCAAAACTTCCCTTTTCGAAAATTTCAGCCAGAAAAAAGGCTCCCGAAAAATCTAGGTGACCTTTTAAGGGTAAAAATCCCGTTAAAAATGGGCAATTATACCATTTTTAGATGTTCGAAAATCCTGGGAGAGGCAGGCAAGCAAGAAATTTTACATCAAAAGTTACGAAAATTCTAGATTTCAAGTCGTCTTCCGAACAGATATTTTCCGAAAATTGTCGTTGGGTGCCCCTGTGTGGATTCTAGTCTTTGTCAGTAGAACTTGGATTCTGGGTTCCAATCGTTACTGGGATTCCAGATGTTTTGAGCTGTAATCCAGATTCCAAAGCCCAGGATCTCAGATTCCACGAGCAAAGATTCCCCAATCCCGGAATCCCTTTTCCCTTGCATGCGACAAAACTATTTTCGCTTACCTACGGAGCAGCCAAAGACGGACGCTTGCATACAGGGCATTTCTGTATAGGTAACGGGATGAAAACGAACGTATTGCACGGGACCTGTCAGGTTGAGTTTGTTAAACTTCACCTCAGTTGGATTAAAATTTCCAGGAAAAATCTAAAATATAAGTAGTATTTATAATATTAATGGCTTACGTCGTCGATCTCTTACGATTGATTGATTCTAGACTACAATATCTAATTAAAGCATTTGACATATTTTTTACCAACTTTTTAGGATTCATCAGTTCTTTAAAATTTTTTCCTTTTTCAGGTTTTCAAAGGGGATACATAACTTTTCCCCATATCTCAATACATTTAGCAGTAACATCCAGTTTCTGAGGGTCTTGCAGATGATCAGAGACAGTATCCTTAATCACTTTTTTCACCATTGAAAATCGTGCACAACAGTCTAGCACAAAACAAATTTTGACCCGTGACCGTTTCCAGTTATTCATGTACCTTAATTACCATGTTATTTATTAGCATATTATTTATTTGTGGAGGCGTGGGTGGCCTTACACAAGAAGCTTTACTCCACTTTGTCTTTCTTCACGCAGGTGTATAAATTAGTACCGCCGACATACTGCTGGGTGGGGGTGGGGGTGGGGGTTAGTCCTGCGATGGACCAGCATCCCATCCGAGGGGAGTTGCAATACTCTTAGGCATGCTTCATGCTAAGGAAACCGGGATAATCCCAGCCGTTTGGGCCTTTGGCTCTTGTGCGCCTTTACCTTTTTACCTTTTTCTTCGACTCTAATCTATGATAGTCTCACCTTCACCACTCCTCCTTCTGTATAGTTCTGATAGCTCAAACCGCCTGGGCTTACTGAGAGGAAAAAACTATCCACCCAACTCTGTGGACCTGATGATTCTTTGCCTTTGGTAGCAACCTGAGAAACATCTACCAGCTCTCCTGCAATTGCAATTATCGCGTTTTGAATAATTTTATAATAAAACGAGCCTTACCAGGAAATAAATGCAGGAATGCCCTATCAGGTTGTATTGTCTACGCATGCGCTCTTGTAATCGGCACCTAAGATATCCATCAAACAACAATTTGTTTCCCTCTTTGCCTTTTAATTTTACATTTTTAAAAAAAGAATGGTTTGTATGATGTATTGTCTCTTTTAAAGCGAGGAAATAAACTTTGACGTTACTGTTAACTTCCCTTTGCTATAGTTCACTATTCTCAAATCTAATAGCCTGCAAACGAAGATCTTTTTCTCGAGCGTCGTTTTGTAGAGAGAAGCGGCGACCGGAAATTTATCTGCGTTCGCAGGGTACTAATGCTAAGTAGCTAGAAATGCAGCAGCTTAAAAATTAGTTTTTTTACCTAAGTTTAGCTGGATGAACCCCATAGGATCATCAACACCTCTGCACCATGCTCTAAGAGATCCTTGAGGATTAGAGGAGTTTAGGCGGGCTAGCGGAGCTTGTCCATTGTTCCTTGATGCCTGGTAACTATTGTCGTTAGGAAGGACTCTTTCTCCACAAGCTGAAAACAAAAGTGTTCAGTGGATAAGGCGACGTGCACGACGTTGGTGACCACCTATGATTTTTTAGGTCCCATTTTCCTTTATTTTCTTATTCTGTATAATCGGAAGAAACACTCCTCCTCGTTTTACTATAAGGGCTTTCCTCACCTTGACAAGGCTGTGGGTTACATTTTCTTGTTTCACGAAAATGTCCTTCACATCCCAGTATTTTATTTATGCAGATTCGAGAGCGTCCCTGTGTCCCGGCCACGCCAAATGAGCCGCAAGTCTTAGAACATGCACTCCACCATGACCACAGTGAAAAACCAGCCGCTGAAAATAAATTGCCGTTGGTAAAAATTTAACAATACTTGTTTCCTTTTTTTAAAAAAATGTCAGTAGCTCACTGAGTCCCCTTTATAATGATTTGAATCACATGACTTTGTTTTAAATGCACTATGAAATGTTATTTTCGCAATTTCATAACAAAGAATTAGTGTATTGAACTCAAGTTTAAATATTGTAAGATTATATCACCGAAAGGATTGGGACTTGACCCTTTAAGCCCTAATGGTGGCCCACATCTAATTTCTTCTAACAATAGCACTGCCTGATCAAACAGACAGGTCATGAGAATAATGAAATAATCACCAAAGATGAAATATTGTGGTGTTAGAACAAATTATCGCAAGCAATATCATTGATAAGGAATGTATGTACAACAGTGTGGAGAAGATGCATGTTGATTTTTAGGCTAATAAAGGGTTAAAGCAAGTGATCTATGGGACAAAAATTCAGTCAAGAGGTTTTATGTTTACTTACCACTTACCAAATAATATTTTTAAAATCATCCATCCCTTATCAAATCGTTACTTATCTATTTATTTGGTAAGGATATTTTCCCTGCATTATTTCGCATTGACTGAGCATATGTTTCGCAAGAAAAGAAAATTCCCCTAAGATTCATTTTAGCAAGAAGCTAACACGCAAAGCTAAGCGTTTTCATTTACTTTTAAGTCCATGTTCAATGATCCCCATAATCTCCTCCCTCAGTTCACCAGGCGCTTTGTTGATCGGCACTTGGAGAGTATGTCGTTCTTCTCTTGTGAGTATGTTCAAGTCAGTGGGATTAACTGAAGGTCCAATTCCGACACTGGCAATGAAAACGGTGTTATTGACCAATGCGTGGACTATTTGACGGAGTTTTTCTCTACCATTTGCACTGGCGTTATCCATGATCACCACGAGGATGCGTCTAGCGTTTGGCCGCACCTCTGGAAGGTTAAAAATTCTCTTTGCCTCTTCCAAACCCTGAGCAAGGTTTGGACCTCCACTATTACTTTTCAGCCGTATCAATCTACGCTGGAGTTCAGCTTGGTCTGGTATTTGTGTGGCAAAGTCAAAACTAGTGGGTTCAATACCACTGCCAAAGACGATAGCACTGTAATGAATTCTGTCGATACCATATTGCTCTATGAAATTAATTATGGTTGCTTTCATCAGGTTAAATGTATCTCGAGAATTAGAAGAGGTGGCACTCAGAGCGAATGTCACATCTAGCTCTGGAAGGTTGACTGAAAATGGAAGTGAAAAATAATAACGTTAAATGACATAAATGAAATAATGAATATCACAAATAGAAAAGGTAGTCTGCCTACTCACAGTTATCACTGTGCATGCATATTTCCCTGTCTTACGTTTGTTGCGGAGAGCGGCGATAATCGAGCTTTGTTCTTCAGTTATTTTCTTTAACTCTTCATAAGGCCAAGACAACTCGTAGATTAGCACTTAGTGGAATACAATGTAGGTGGTTGCAGCACTAGCCTTCTTCACTTTTTTAACGAAAAGACCTATTCTAAGCAGAGCAGTTCCTAATTTTACGTTTATGCCTAAACTGGGCGAGACTTTGTGAATTTTTTAAGAATGCGTCACTACCTTCATGTGCCACTGTACTTCGATAGGTGAGCTTGAAAATCGCAAAACATGTCCAACAATAAGAAGTTTATGTAAACAAAAAGGGATTTGCGCTAGGAAATTGTTCAAAGCTTAGGATGTAGTTGTCGCTCGATACCAAGATGAACCTTAGCTGATAGATTTAGTTTGAAAGTTGCATAATTCTTGACTAACTTCTTATTAGTTAGACATGCAATGAGAGTTAGCATTCATCATACCTCGTAATGCTTGATATATGATTTCCTCCGCGATGACCACTCTTCTGTCAGTTGTTGTGTTTGGTGTTCCAAGGTAATCCACATGGCTGATCGTCACTGAACTAAGCTGATCCACATTCTTGTTTAGGGACAAAAGCACAATGCCGTGAGATCTCAATATATTACTTGCAGTTATAATTTCATTGCCATTTCCGGCGTCTGTGATGGGGACGAATACCCTCTTCGCCAACGGCCTTCCTGTTGATCTGAAAAGATTTTCAGCCTCTCGCAACTTTTCTTGAAGAGGTAAAGAAGAAACGTTTGTCAGACTTTTTACGGAAGTTATGAGGTCGGTATGAGTCAGAAGCGTGTTGAAAAATTCGCTTAATCTTGTTGTCCTTTTAGTTCCGTAGACAATGATGTTGAAGCGGACTCTAAAGTCTCTATACCGCTCGTTTATGGTACTGGATGCATTAACCATCACATCGTAAATGACCGTTGATTCAACGGAGCTAACAGATATGGCAAAGCCAACATCAATCTCTGGGATCTTACCTAAAAATCGGGACAGGAAATGGTGTTAATTTTGTCCACGATAGCATACCCAAATAGACTTCACACTTGTCATTTTGCAGCATTCATTTACTGCAATTGACTTTTAATGAAGTCTCCTGGTTTTCTTCTATTGACAGGGACACCTGTATTGACGGGGACGTACCCTTGCGGAATACAGGGTTTCCAGACCATATTCAACTCTAGCGGGAGTTGACCTAAGTTTTCGGCACACCATAATCACTGAGCTACTGGAAACCCGTGACGAGAAAAAGTTTCGAAGCGAGAGCATTTCTCTCTTAAACTTTATGTCATGACATTTAAAGCGTATCCGAGTGGTAAACTACTCACATGTCTTCCTATTAACAAGAGGTAAATTTAGAAATTATATTTTTTAAGAAGAAAATGATTCTTACGTATTATTCTCTCCCCGACACGATTGGCCAACAGGAGAGGCTGTATGTTCTTGTCAACGCCGGATATAACATCCTCAGGATTAGGCGAGATGATAAGCAATTCCTTCCTATTCACTGCACCAATCGGCACAGAAATCACCAGAATTCCACTTTCCTCTATAGGTCTCACTGCCTTTTCAAGGCTTTTCTTATCGGCAGAAGAACTTATGTCTGTCATAACAACTAAGGCCTTCCGATTGTTGGATTCGCCCAAAAGGCTATTTTGGAAGGCAACGAGAGCTTCTTCTAGAACATTGATCAAAGGTTCCGATGCACCCACGGCTCGTCGGGCGCGTCCAGCGGCAGCATTGGAGTCGTTGGCACCGAAACTTAAATTGACCATTTTCAACACCCCATCAACGTAGGCAATGACGTGATAGTTCACATATTCATATTCTTTAATGAATTGTTTTGCAGTGGTTTCCATTAAAGCGTACGTTTCGTTTGAAAAATCGGATGAGGCAATGAGTGTAAATACGATGTCGATGTATGTGCGGTTAACTTCTGAAACAAACAATAAAAGAGAGGAAAACATAAATGGTTGAAAGGAAGAAATATATGATTTTATAAATGTACCTTGTTTAGCCACCCCTCCCTAAGTTTCTTTTAATTTTGCCTCTCAGTGGAAAAATCTGCCACTTATGCGAAAATATTAAAGCTCCAAACCATATTATACAATTTTATCATAATTTTTCGTGATAGAGTGATAGATCATCTGGAACGGAGCATTATGAAATAATCTAAAAGAAAAACACAATTCCCTTCCTCAAAAATAAATAAATAATTGGCATAATCATTTGATGCAAATTTGTATTCTTTTTCATTGGCCAAAAGGCCAACAGTTGACCTGCAAGAAAACTGTCCACAAATAATGGTCTGCTCACGCGCAATGTCGCCTAACTGTGTATGGCCGCAAATAATATTCCGCTCATGCATAAATAAAACTACGCTTTGCTTCTTCCTGCAATCGTTCTAAGGTGAAAATGGCAGATCGCTTCGCTGAGTTTAAAAAGAAAAAAAAACTCGGTGATCGTAAGCTTAAACAATTATTGAACTCGGTTATTGCAAAATATCGTGATTTGTGTCTAGCAGATCCATTATTTGCCTCTGCCATACTTGATCTGCTCGCCACTGACCAATCACGATATTTTGCTAAACCTTGGCCAATAATTGTTAAATGGTATTTACCAGTTAAATCTCTTTATTTTCCGTTCTTATGTAAAGAATAGCTTAAGATACCTATTAGCGGTTATTCATTAGAGCTTTTCAAAACTATTTTATGCGTCTAATTATAAGCAATGAAGAGCAATGAAACACTAACCTGCTGTAGGAGTTGGAGTAGGCATTGTCGTTGGAGCAGCAGTGGTGTAATTCCCGGCTCCTGTAGCAAGAAATACAAGAAACTGATATTATTCTAATATCCCAGACAGTTCCTACAATGTTTTGTTATTATTATTGTCCTCACATAATGTTTGCTTAGAGTCTCTAGGGCCGGGATCAAACCATGATCCTGGGGCACTAGGGGATAGCCAGTTTTTAGATTGATAACACCCTCCTCAGAATGTGTGCTGTACCTAGCAAGGTTATCTTTTGTAGTTCACTGATGCTTAATTGGCCGGGGATTCTTCCAAGATAAGCTTCTAGTCCCTTTTTGATAGCTCCAAGTGCTCCAATGATAACTGGTATCGTTTCCGTTAATATTATTATTATTATTATTATTATTATCATTATTTACGACCAATTCTCTTCCCCTCTCTCTAGATAATGTTTCACCCTTCACAGGAAAAACAACAAAGACCTAACCTTTACCTAGGTAGTGTGAAGACTCTGGATTGTTGCGATCTTGAAGCATACTCCATTCAAGGGAGTGTCTCAAAAATGTTGTCATTGCGTCGCAGCACAGGTTTCCAAAACTCAATAGTGAGCGCATGTTGAAAATTAATACATCTGCTTATTGCGTAACATTGCGTTAATAGGGTTTACGTGGAGTAACAATGGGAAACAAATGTCTTCTTATCCTAACTTATCTTGTAGAAGAGAATTAAACTAAACATACCTTTTGATGTATTTTGTGTTCCTGTGTCATTTTAAACCGTTTGGGCTGGTTTTGCTGCCCTACCTTTTGCTAGTTGTCCCATATTAACCTTATAAACGCTACGTTAAGCATTATTAGCAGATATGTTAATTTTTAACGTGCGCTCAAGTGAGTTTGGGACTTCTGTGGTCATAGTGACAGTATCTGAGGTTATCATAATCACTACCTGTCGTTTGGGCAGAAGATGTTGTAGTATCTGGCGACGCTGTAGTGCTTGGGCGTTTAGTCGTTTCAGGAGGTGACGTTGTGGTTTGTTCTGGTGTTGTAGTTGGAGGTGATGTCGCTAAAATAAAAAAAAGGCTCTGTTAGTCGAGTATTGGTAAGGTTAACCACCTGAAATAGTTTTGAAACGATTGGTTTTCTCACCTTCACAAAAAAGGAAATGTGATAACGATGTCATTTTGTAGATTGTTTTGTACTGCTTGAATTAATTGCCTTCTTTTTTGTTTGCGAGCGAAAGCCTTTGGCGACAAAAAGCTTGGGAACTGTGTCCACACCCTTAGTGTATAGTTATTAACTCTTTACACCGTTACATCAAAATTCAGATTCTCATTATTTGTTGTACCTATAGGTTTTCTTTGGAAGTTGTGAGGGAAATTTGATCATTTCCTTAATTCGCATCACAAATATTTCCAAAGAATTGATGTTACAAAGAGAAATTTGATGATGATAATGATGATGGCGATGAAATTGCACATCCACGTTGTGGTCAATCGACAGCTGTCTAAACAGGGCATCTGCTGACTAGTAAAATATGATCACATCGTGGGCTCATGTGCCGACCCATCGATGTTACGTGTTTTTTGAAGTTATCTACTGACTAGTTACTAGTTTTCAGCTGATCGCAGGCTGAGCTCTAAATGGATTTCTTTGCGATGGCTACAAGTTTATTGTTTGAAGTAAGTATTATGAATTCACTAACGGCAGCTTCGCTGTTAGCCTTGGGTAAATCTATATATTACAGTTCATCGAGGCTTACTTGGACAATCGCGAACCGCGCACTCTTCTGTCTGAACTGAATCTCCAACACAGTATCCGTTACCCGCAGGGGGTGGAGGATTGTTACACGCGCGCGTTCGAAACCTGATACCTCTTCCACAAGTTTGACTACAGGGACGCCAACTGCCCCAGTTTGACCAGTTTGGTGCTGCAACGTAAGAAAAAAACAAGACCGCTATTAGAACCAGAAAGGATGTGAGTCCCAAGCCTGTGCTAGACTCTCGGTCAGTGCGTACGAGGAAAAAAGTGAGCCTGCAGTAAAATAGCGAATGAGCGAAAAAAGGTAGGAAGAAAGAAGGGGGTAGCCTGTAACCATCAATTATTATATAGACACGAGTGTTTTACTGGAAAATATACCACTCGTAATATTCATAAAAACTACATCCGGGACCCGAGTGGTTTATTTTCCATAATCTCACAAGTGAGTTTATCCATGACGTAATTTCTGTATTATTTTATCGATGTCTTTTTGTCTATATAACAAACAGAACATTACACGGCGGCTTGAAGATATGAATTATATTTCCTCGTGGCAAAAACAATATTTTACTCACTCGCTGCGCTCGTTCGTAAAATATTGTTTTGCCACTGGAGAAATTCATTTCTTCGCGCCAAATACGCCCACTTCTTGAATAACGACGCACACAACGTCGCATAGACAGTCTTACATTGCTCTTGGAAATCATGTATTGCGCGCCCAACCTGCAGATAAGTCGGTTATCTCCTAGCAGATAACTAACTAATCTGTTGGTTGGGCTGATTTCCTAAATTAACTATCGACTCTTAACCAATGAGAAGAAAGATGATGAGTACAATGTATAATTATTCCAATTATCGGTATAACATGGTTTCTGACCTTATAAATCTAAGAAAGTGACGTACTTACCGCAATTAATATTGTTACAAAACTGATCTTCCTTTTTATGCCCTTGGCATTGTTGTCCTCCAAATGCTGGCGCGGGATTGTTGCAGCTTCTAGTCCTGGTGCTGATCTGATTACAGGTGCACTGACTCCATGAAGTCCACCCGGACAAACCTCCATCCACGGGCATTGGTGCTGCAGGTGGCGACAGAAATCTATTAGCACTACGTAATAAGTTTCTGGGAAACTGCCCACCTACCCCTCTCTTCGGCCAACATTCTTCCCTAAGTGAAAAGTAAGTGTTAATGTTGGCTTAGGGGAGGGGTAGGTGGGCAGTTTCGCAGAAACCTATGATGATCCATACATGAGGGTCCTAATGGGGTTAACCGTCAGCCGTCGAAAAAAGGTACTGTATTTTTACCGTCAACCGTCAAAAAAGTTTCAACTGTTTCAAATTCCACTATTTCAGCTGATCTTCCAGGGCTTCTGGCCCCTAAAGAGTCTCTAAACTGAAAAAAAAAAAAAAAAAAAAAAAATAGATAATAATAATAATAACAACAGTTCCCATGTTCGCAAAAACACTCTCTCTAGATATTGCAAGACCTTATAACCTGCTTATATCCGAAAATATTTCAAAATTTCATAATTGAAAGGCTAATACAACTTTCAAAACACAACAGTTAATATAAATTAAAACAGAATTTAATATGTTTCTTCAACTCTTGGACTAATTTTTACTCCGTTAACCGTCAACTGTCAAAAGCTCTAAAACTTAACCGTCAACTGTCAAAATAAGAAAAAAATTCAACCGTCAACCGTCAAAGCTACCACCTCATTTGAACCCTCATATATCATTCAAGATGTCAATCCTGAGTTCTAAGCGTGTTGTGAACGCTAAAAGAGACCGAGGACCACTACGAGTACGAGATTTGACTCCAAGTTTTTTCGCGTGTTCTCAAAATATACTCTTCGGAAAGCTTCATTTTACCATTTTTCACTAGAAAAGTTAGCACTGTTACCTATAGTGAAGGAGGTTACACCCTCTCCCCATCGCAAAATGATAAAACTTCTAACACTTGATAACTTATTTCCGCTACTTCTACATTTTTGCTAAAACTCGTAGTAGAATGATGACGGCTGCCACGTTTCCCCGCCAAAATGACGTTGGTTCACGCGCGTGCACTACTTAGTATTGAGTAAATCTCTTACTCGAAGTCCAACTCGTCTTAGAATCCTGAAGGTCTCTAATAACCCCAAAAGCCGATTATATCCCAATAGTTTTGGCAAAGAAGTGTTCATATTTGCTACACAGTTTAACCTGGCTTCCCTATCTGGAAAAGGTTGCCTTCTTCACCAGAAACTGAAAGCTGTCTTGTAAAAAAAAAAGATTGAGAGTTGACCGTTGCACAGTAAAAACTGAATGTCCTGTCCAAACCGGTTGAACGAGCAAGGCCGATTACTGCTCAAATATATTTATACCAAAGCTAAACAGGGGCAGTTTCTTGAAACTAAAAGCGCCGTCACAATAGAGGGCACTTTGGGGAAAGGCAAGGGCGTGGGGGCTTCAGAGAATACGAGGGTCGGAGTGGTACGTTAGCCGGGAGAGGTATGGGCGGAAGGAGGGAGTTCTAAAGGCCTGGGAAGCGAGAGAAAATTACGCAACGATGCTTAATATTTCGCAAAAGAACAAAGGCAAAAGGGCGGAAGCCAAGAAAAAAGAGGCGGGGGCCGGAGATGCAAGGTACGAGATACGGGAGGTTTCGAACTCACCCCCCCCCCCCCCCCCCACGCCCCCTCTCCTAGCACCTGTTCTCCATTTTATAATTGTTTACCTTTCCCGCAGCTTAGAACGTCCACACGCATACACAGATGATTTTCGTTTAGGGTCATTGGTTCCTCTGGATTAAAAGCCACCCACCGGGCTAGCGCGGACATGCTTAGGTTTGTACTAACTATATTGTCACCATTATTATGAGGGCCAAAAAAATCCTTGAAAAAAAGGAAAAATGAAAAAGAGTCAGTACTGATTATGTATTCACTTGCTAGTCAGGCAAAATAACCTATAATAGGCCAAATAATTCGGAAACCGCGTTATTTTAGCCTGATTTCATATATGCCCAAATAATTAGGACTTATAGCAGCAAGGCAAACAAGATCAATGTGTTTTTCTCACCTTCCGGCCATCTTCCGCTTCAAGAACTTCTCTGAAGGTTACATTGTCGGTACTGACAAGCAGCAAATACTCGGACACTGACCTTGCTGTATTGGGCATTCCTTGCACGGACACTCGGTCTACCATCAGGTTGTCTAAACCTTTTTATTGTAAAGAGAAAAATATTAAAAATCAACGGCAAAATATAAATAAGGCCACATTTATATGCAGATTGTGAACTTGTCGAGGGTGAAGAAGCCATCCCTCTCTGCCCGTGCTCTGATGAGCCCCAATAACGGCAAAACAGCTCTCCATGGCTGCTGACACTTCCCGGTGATATGACTGACGCGCGCATGCGTGAGGTCTTGCCAGGCCGTGGGTTTATTTTATTTAGATTCGCCAAATATTGGCAGGGTCGACGCAAACAGCATGACGCCAATTACCCCGGGCCCGTAACAGTCCCTCCCCTGATGAAAGATAGACCACCACACCGGGGACTACGTCTCCTACTCTTTAAGAACAGTGTGTGGGTTCTTTAACGTCCCACAGTATTTACATATGCAAGGGTTGTGAGACGGGGCCTACAGTTTATCGTCCTTATCCGAGAAGACTAGAAAGTGTAACCGTTTGCAGATGCCTTTACAAAGGCAGCACTTTCTCCTCAGTTATTTAAAGACCCTGAGTGTTGGTCCAGCCGGGACTTGAACCAGCGAACTCCCGCTCGGCAGACCGGCGCTTATCCAACTGAGCTAACCGGGTTGGTGTATGTGTGCCCCTTGCTTTAAGTTTGTCTTACCCTGGGCGAGCCAACTATTCCAAGCCAACTTTTCTTTTTAAATGATCGTTAATTACTTTTCAATAAATAAACTGTAACCAAATGATAACAAGAGAAAATAAATTTGTTAAAAATAAAGCATCTCTGTAAGGGTTCTTAAAACGTGATAAATTGAACAATGAACTGTTTACCTAAATCAACCACCAATCTTTGGCCTTTGTTTATAACACCGGCACACCAAAATTGATTGTTGTTAAGCACAGGATACCCAGGCCCAATCGCACTGGTTGTAGCATAAAATTTCGCATTTGGATTGTTCGTGATGAGTGAAACACAGGCTGAAAGTTAAAGAGTACAAAATCAGTTTCTATAATTATCAGCTAGCTTCTTAACAATGTTAATAATAAACCAATCAGAGCACAAAAAGGAAAAAGCTGGGGGAAAAGGGTGAGCTTTGGTTTCAAGCATTGTTGCATTGGTCGAGGAAATAACTTCAATTCGTTAAGCCAATCAAAAGTCAGCAACTGTTAAAGTGCATTAGACACTGCGCTAATTTTAGAAACCTACTTGATAAGAACTTTATTATTCAATTAGGCCCAATTTCGATCAGGAAAAAAAATGATATGTTGCAAAAATTGGTTAGGGTAGAATTATCACGATGCGGAAAGGATTGCACCGTCCGTAACATCACTATGCGCACCAAGTTTCTTTGAATCTGTCTTGCGAGTTGTTATAATCTTGAAAATTTCTGTTTACGTCCTCCTCGTCCACAAGGAAGCCAGGATATTAAGTTAGTACCACGTTTTAAGAATTAAAGTACAGAAATAACAACAAAATGGCAAACTTCAGACATTTTTGGGATGTAATGGCTATTCATTGCCTTATGAAATAAACGAAAAAGGTTGCTCATATGATGACTGCCGCTTAAACGCTAGCCAAGCGTGTGTCCCCTAATTTTTAATTTAGAAAGTCGATAATGGCGTGAGATTGTAAATTAGTATTTTAGGATCGTTTAATATTTTTTTAATTCATCAAAATTTTAGTCTATGATTATAGTGGAATGTAAATTGGTCATACATTAATAAAGGTTTATCCTATTTTTTAAAAAGGTTGGTTATTATTACTACTACTACTACTGCTACTACTAATATTACTTCTACTACTATTATTATTATTATTGCTTTCGCTTTTAAGCTAAACTGCAATAATAGAAGTGCAACTAGTATTAGACCCTCAGCGAATGACACGTGACTTGAGTCATTCCATATCAATGACTTCCAGAGCACGTTTTTTGACTAGGCGAAATATATTATATTAATTGCAGTTCCTGTCATTGTCCTTTCTATTTTCGTAATTTTCCAAAGCTAAATGAATTTTAACATTTAAAGTTTTTTAAACTGTGTACTACCTACTATTCAAGACAGCAAGTTTTTTATTATATTGTCCAATGGTTCAAAGTGGTAATGATGACAAATTAAGACCCATCATGGCGACAGCTTCATTCATTATATATGTAGACAACAATGTGAGTCAAGGGGGTGAATCAAACAAAAATCTAACACTTCCTCTTCTTGAAATTCGTGCGTTAAGGTTGTTCTATTACAAAAAAAAGGTGGAGGCTGCGGAAATTGTTTCATTCTAAGGGAATTTGACTGACGACTGGTATTTGAAGAGCTGGACCAATATTCCATGATCTATTCTATGCTTAGTATTGATTGCTAATTAGCGCAATAAAATAGTTAATTTCACCTCATTCTGGGATTTAAAGAAAAAGGAAAAGATGTATTAATGATTTTACAAATCCAAAGTCGCCATTTCTTAAGATTTTACTTTACTTTACTCTGAGTTTTAAATGTATTTGCAAGAGATATTTGTCTCATCCGGTATCAGCAATATAATTCCAAGTGGTCATATCTACAATGTGGCGACAATGGCAAGTCATTTACTACCAGATTGATTTTGTGAACTTTATTTCGTGCACAAAAGAGTGAATTTTTAAGAAATAATTAAACATACTTGAATAAACGTTTTCTTCATTGCCTTAGAAAATGCAATCATTCTGCATCAGGTATACAAACTACAGCGTACACAATAGTCTCTTAAGTATGACTGAATACTTGTCAAAATATTTTTTCTTTGCTATGCAACGATTACTTACTATAGACTAAAAATATGTTTAGAATATGTTTAGATACTGAACGTCGATGAAAACGTTGGATTCAATATGCTGAAGTGCTGAGTTTTGAACATCTGATGTTTCGAATGTAATTATAGTAATGTTACAATGTTGATTTACCAACTTATTGTTGGGATACAAACACAGAAAAGAGCTCACTATTGTGAGATAAAAGGGAGAATGGAATAAAACTCGAAAGATATATAAACTTAATCTTGATTTTAATCTTGTTATTAAACGCGGATCAATGATCAAATTTGCAACGAAAAATAAGCTAAGCTTTCTTTTAAACAATATTCAGTGGAAAGAACATATTAAATAACTGAAATGTCTCTTTATAGATATGTAGTGGCGTCAAGCCCCTCACTGGAAAGAAATCTCGTAAGAATCCCACAGCAATTCTTTTCTTTTCTTTTCCTTTTTGAGCTAAAGCGAGCGAAACCAACAACTTTCAATATCGGTAAGTTCCTAAACACGGATTAAGGCAATGAGCCCACATAAACTCCTTTTGCTTGTAGCAGCTTAAACAACTAAAATTAACAGTTAAGTATTCTAAGAAAGAACTTCGCAAATAACATTACTTAATAGCTTCTTGTAAGTAAAAGAGGAAGTTGAAAATTTCCAAACAAAAAGAGAATTAAGCTTACCTGCGTCCGTGCGGGAAATTATTGATGTTGATAGCAAACTTGAAACTACTAAAGCCAGCTGCCACACATTAAAGGAGTAAGTCATCTTTTGTTAGTTAAGTTTCTTCTTCGTTTGGACAAATTTGCTTGCGTGTTGTGATTCACTGCCAGCTTTCTTCTGATGTTGGTTGACTCTGGTTGTGCCTTACATCTCTTCTGATGTTGCGCAAACAAGACTTCCAATTTCAAGGGCGGCATTCCCTGACGTCACACCAATCACGTAGTGCTATTACACCCGAGCCTAAGCAGATAGAGACTACTTTAAGCAATACGACCTAAGAGCATCACTAGAACTTTGCTGGCACTTTCTTTGGGCTTACCCAAAGCTTAAACATATAAACATTTTGTAAGTGTCCATCAGTCTAATGCAAGCGGTATTGTCAACCTTGACTGGCTTGATTTTCCACATATTACAGCTCTTCCTGTTCTTTGGTCAACAAATATGTCTTAGACAAATTCGGCAAATGAATCGGGTAGTATCCACATTTAATATTTAGGAAAACGCTTTTTTAATACGATGTTTTAACCCGTTCATTTCCGCGAATACCTAACACGCGCAAAAATGCCAATTTTCATTTAGTTTAACACTAAGGGAAAAATTAAATTTTGTTAAAAAAGAACTAAAAATTTGGTTTACTACCCTAATTAATAGCACAATCTATTTTTGATCATTTAGACTAATATTTTGCACAGGAAATTGAAAAAAAATTATTTTACGACCCAGTCGGCCGCTTCTTCCTTGAAGAAGTTATATCGTACTTGAAACCGCATTTACTCCCACTAAGCAGAAATTTAATTGAACAAATTATTGGTTCCTGTTCTTACTAATTACCAAAACGAAATTGACTCGTCACCATGCATAGGCTAGCTAACTGTCTGTGCATCGAACATTTTGTTTAGTAGGGCCCGTCTTTAGTTCATTTAGCCTTGTTAATAGACAATTGCGACAGTGGACCTCCTTTGTTTGAACATTACTGTAAGTTGTAAACTAAACGCTTGTCCACGTAAGTTGCTTTAAACTGTAAATCCTCACAGAATGTGAACATGCACGTACAGTTTTGTAGGAAAGGATCTTTGTCAGGCCATTCTACCCATAACAATTCCTTTGAGCCAAAGGAACTGCAGCAATAGCAACTGTAGCCAAGTTTTTCTTTTATTGTAATATTCATCGATTCGAGAACAAAAGAAATTCATCGCGTGAACTTTGAAAAACTGCGTTCAATATCTGTAACAAGCATAAGTTTCGTGGGAAGAAGAGAGCACCATTTACGAACAGATTTTTCCCTAAAAATCATTCCCTGTAAGTTTATCTATGATAATGAATTAAGAAATTGGTTTTAACTTTCTTGCTTTCGATGTTTTTTAAACCTTTTTTTCTGTAATTTGCGTCATGTTTTGATGTACATTTGAAGAATCCGTGGGAATTTTTGCAAAGACCGCAAAATTAACATCATCTTCACGGAACATTAAATTTGAGTACTTTAAGAGTCCGCAGCTTCGATTAAAGCGAATAATGAATGCAAAATCGAACACAAAACGTAATACTTCAGAATAAACAATTGAGTATAGTGCAGTAAATCTATACATAACTAATAAAGTGATAATAATTTTGCTGTTGAGGAGTTTTCTTTTTTCAGTTTATTTATTTTTTGACGGTCTGATTTTTCTTTGGCCTTTACGGTGCACGACGCGCCAAGGCACTTTAACAACGACGTCATAAAAACTGACCAATAGAAAAGGTGCCGCTAAGTTATTGTAATAAATAATGATGAACATGCGCTAGAGACTGCGCGGGATCGCAGTTAACATAATTGGCGGCTCTTGTCAACGCCTGTTTTATTGGTCACTTTTAACAGTCCCTTTGTGTATTAATGAGATACAGACAGTATTATTGGCATTAATCAATGATTAGTAAAGTCACAATACAGTAATTACTGGGTATTCTCTCAAGACCTTCATGTGACCTGTATGTTGAGTCTAACGCCTTTTAATTGAAACCTCTTCTAGAGTTCTAGATAGTAAGGTACTTTAGAGGAATAGTCTGGATTCAGACGTCTCTTATTTTCTGAGGCTATCGAGGAATGTATCGACCGTCTAGTAACTCGTCCTTACCAGTTATTGCAGAATCCGTTGTTAAGGGTGAAAAATTATAGTCATTATCCTGGTTAGTCATCCCTGTTGTAAATTGGTTTGATATCTTATTTATAACACCAAGAGAGCATTTTATGTATCGGTAATTAAAGGCACTAAGCTAAGACTTCATGATCAAAACTACAGACTTGAACAAAAACAGCAACATCCTTATGACAATAGGCCCGTTATTTTTAATTCTAAGGTTATTTTGGACTCCATCTTGCAGACAGTGTCGCGAGAGAGATGATGTTGAAACGTCTCCATTCTAGAGTTCTGTACACCAGTAACTTTCCTCACTGTCATTTGGCAGGAGACGAACAAAATCAGAACCATGCATGCTTAATCACGAAAACTGTATTTGATATGTTCTTTATATAACTATGTCTGTTTTATGACTCTTCATACCTCATGGATAAATTCTCAACACGTAATGCTCTTCAGTTTGTGCAACGGGCAGGAGTAAAAGACCTTTTTTTGCAGTATTTAGCAAAAGTTAAAAAGACAGGATCGTTTTGATGACAAACGACTGCAAAGATGTATTTATTTCCAAGCAATGGGCAATGGTATTTTCAACAATCACCCTTAAATTAAAGCAAGTACAAATTTGAAGGTCTTTTACCACTAGAATGATCTCATTCTCCCAACATTAACGCACCTACTGCCCAAAGGTTCTGTATATCAATACGTTAGTTCTCTTTTTCAATAAAACGGCAACACTTCTCTTCCAAGTCATTTCTGGCTACTATCCAAAGTTTTGTCACTGTCAATTCTGGATATCTCTTTTCGAGTTACATAACTTTTGAAAAAGATGTTTCTGGACTGAAATAGATGGCGGCAAACTGCAAGGATCGCATCATTTGGTTCGGTACGGTGAGCTACTGTGAATTCTTCAAATATTGGTATTGTGCTATGATGTTTGATAATACTGGCTCTGAGCTGATTAAGGAGTTAATTGTGAACCTACCAGACGGGCTATATCTCAGTTATTTTGGGAAACAAAAAACGTTTGCAGACGTAATAGTCTGGCCTAATCCAAAACCGCCGAATTAATGACTGTAAACCATGGCCGGCTATGGGTGACTTTTGCAAGCAGTGTTTGTTGGCTAATTATAAATGTCAGTACATTAAAACAAAAATAAACACTTCGCCTATATTTTTACTTGGTATCGGGCCCATGATTAGACGATGAAATATTTCGCTATTGTTGGTATTGGTAAACAAAAAGCAAAGCGCCGTGCAAAGTGTCAAAGAATGGGTAGGAATCTACGGGTGGGAATCTACACTCAATTAAGAAATCAATCCTCTTTGGGTTATTCCGGACAAGATTCTGCCTACAGCAAATAATCCCATACCCAAGGCCTTACTGCTGCATCTGGTATTATTGCTAGTATATTGTATCAAGTTCTGTTATATATAGGTCTTACTTCTTCACAGTCCTTTGGGTTAAGTGCTTCTAATAAAGTAACCAAGATCAATTTAATTGGAAGTGTAACCATATAATGAGCTTACGAGAGATTGCGCCAATTACCTTAGTTAAATGATGACCCTGAAATACTTCTATAGGAAATGTCGACAAAGATACTTATGGTTGGACTATAATGTGCCGGCCCGCTCCCCAGATCTCCGGGGTGTCGAAGTACGCCTCTTCTTTAAAACAGTTTCCATTTTGAATTCGATTCATCTTTTCTCAGAAAAATACTGAAATTTGTGAGCGTAAAGTCCCACAATATCTTCTCGTTCTTTAACACTGTAAACTTGTAAACCTTTTTCATTAAATATGTTGGCTTGTCAGCTTGGACAAATCAACTGGAATCGAGTGAATTACCTCTATAAGTAGAAGCCAATTTCTGGCTTCCGCCCGTAAAACGGTCGGTTTAAGCTGAATCCTGTGGTTTGACTGTCAGAGAAAGTCAGATAAACATGTAAGTTCTGGTTAATTACATGTTTGATCTCAGGTTTTGGCATTTTATTTGCTAGGCTGGCAGACGCCAACGCCTTACTATCCACCAACTGTAAGCCACCTCATTTTCATCTGTAAGTGTATGTGATTGATTACTACAAGTAAGTGTTAACTCAGTTCAGTGGTGAAGTTGAGTCGATTGTCCGGCCAGTGTTCTCAGAAAATCATTTTAAAGAAGTGTGTAATTTGACGTTTAACTTCACTGCGTCGACAGCACAGGTATGCTCAACCAATACAATTCTTCTAACCAGGCATATTGTCGCTCGGTAATTTAAAGTCGTTCGGAGCAAATTATACACTTTCTGAGTGAGTGAGTGAGTGAGTGAGTGAGTAAGTTAGTGAGTGAGTAAATCAGTACTAAAGAAAACTTCTCACTCGTTTTTAATTCGCCATACCTTTACAAGTTTGTATAGAAGTAAAGCACACTATTTCTTCTCTAGTGATGTACCTGAAACCCCAACCTTAAAAACCTAAATGCCCAATTCTTAACAGTCTGTAAATAAACTCCGCCAACCTACAGTGAAAAAGCAATGCAGTTTATAATTCTGTGGAGTCTGTTTCTGCACGTCAGACAGATGTAGCATGAAACAGTAAACCTTTAGTCACCTAAAATCCTTTATTAAAATTAAGATTTTTAAAGAGGTGGTTTCAGCTTTTTCGGATTTGCCATATTCGATTGTGATGAAAAATTATAACACAATATTTGGAAATCACACTGATATAAGATAAAAAAAACTTAGAGGTGATTGTGAAAAAATGGCTCAACAAAAAGGAATTGAAAAAATTAAAAATACCCGTTTCTTTTTCTGTTTTGTTCATTCTAAACTAACCATCACTTAATTCCGGGTCCATAAATTCTTTCCGAGAATTACGTTCGAGCAAAAGTTTCGATTAAGAAAAACGGAGTTTAAAATATCAATGGACAGATAAACTCTTTCTTTAATATACGGTCAATACATAAAACGTCATTTGTTCGTCAATATTCCTTGTTTTCAATTTTCTAAAAAACAACCCTAAAACAAACCAGATCAGATGAAAGATCATACGTAGGACTTTATTTGACCTGCTGGAAACAAACCAAACAAAATTGTTCTTAATCATCTGAACTGCACCGGTGCACCTACATAAAATGTACACACTGCGTTTCTAATGTCAATCTCTTTGTTATGTTATTCCCTGTTGCTTGCTGAATTTTGATAAAAGGTTAAGTTAAACAGAAGTATCTATACCTGCCCCGAAGGAGGTTTTTTCCTGCCGAAACACTCCTTACTGTAACTTAATCCTCACAGTGAATAAGCAGTTCAACTTCACCTTTCAACTTCAACTTTCTTCATTCAATCACACATAAATTTACAATTCCAAGATAGCTTCCATCCGCGTAAAAAAACAAAAAACCTAATCGAGGCGGGGGAAGAGACACACAAATTTAAAGAACGGAAAGGAGAAAAGAAATATTTTACAAACAGTACCAGCGGAGTGTCATAAAACAAGAATCATAGTACAATGGGAATTACATATTAGTTAAATTTAAGTTGAGCATAATTTCATTGATTTCATGGTAGTCATCAGATTTAGATAAGATTTCAAAGAGCTTATTCCTTATCTTTTTGCCGAAAGGTAGATTTTGGTAAGTTTCTCTTATCTGAGGATAAAGAATGCCAGAATTGTGGTCCAAGTCTTAGAAAAGGATTCATACAAGACTGACATCCGCATAAAATATCATCGTACTGCGCTTCTATTTTAAGCTAAAAATGCTGAATAAGGCCCCTCCATTCATAAGCCCCTCCAAATATAAGCCCCCAGGGACTTCTACTTGGAAATTGCCCTCAAATACAAAGTAAAACAAAGCAAAAAAGGTAAATTTCCTTCCAACTATAAAGCAATCGATTTTGAAACGCAAATTTCCCTCTAAAGCCCCTCCAAAAATGTGCCCCTCAAAAAGGGCCTTTGAAAAATATAAGCCCCGGGGCTTTTTTTCTGAATTTTACGGTACTCACAGCCTGCTTAAATTTATCCTTCTTTAAAATGTTTCTCTACAATGTTTAGAAAAAAACTGAGGAAATGAGTACTTGATGTGATCTGAAAGTCATAACAAAAGATTGAGTTTTGATTTTTAAAAATGGTTGGTCATTCGAGAAATGATATATATCAAACAATGGATATCAAAGCTCATTATGCGGAACAAAAGCTATATTCAAGTACCCCTGCAAACAAAGGTTTCTTTCTGGGATGGCTTTTAGCATTTGGTAAGTCGCTCGCGCCGCTGTTAGACACGTAGCAAATAAACGCGACTGACAATTAAGCCACAAGAATGACTTGACAAATGCTAAAAGCTTTCCCTGCTAGCAGAGGCCTCTGCTCGCAGGGCTCAACATGTACATTGGTTGGATTTAGAAAGTGCGTTTCTACTGATATTCAAATACAGAGAGTTCAATTCCAGTTAAATCTTTATCTAAATCAGTAATCATAAGTTTCCCATTAACGCGATTGTACCCAGTCTCGCTGTAATAAATCTAATAAATCACCCGCTCGATCGGGAGTATCTTTCTTGTGTTTAGTATACTAGGCCAGTTATACCAATAAGCAGTCGTCAGTCAGCAGTCAGTCCAAATTTAAAGGCCAATAAAAGAAAAACACTTTGATGTGACCATTGAAAGAAATATATTCATGTTGTAACGCACGCGTTCTTTTTCCTTTTTTTTTCAGACGATAGGGGCAGTGCAACCGAAATAAAAAAGATCGAAAGATGATGAAAGCCGGTCAGAGCGAATCTGACGAAGGCCTTTCCTTTGCAATTTTTGTATAGCGATGCTGAATTTACTTGATAAACTCAATTGACAACAAAAAAACACTTTTGATCGTCAATTTTCATGAATTCAAAAAAAAGAAATAATTTTGAGATAAGGTAAAACAACATGAGGAATGCATGTCAACAATATAAGTTCAACTTTCAATCAAGTCACCTAGAGATCCCGTCTCGTGATCACTGCATGATAAGTAGACTAGATAAACTTGGCATTGCATAAATACCAATTATTCGTACCTCATAATTGTTGCTTTTTTATCTCAGTAAAATATTTGACATGCGGCTTTTAAAGTAATCATTTCGTGAGAAAATAAGTCATGGAATCATACATATTTGTCTTCCTTTGATTTGCGGATGTCACGAATTTCAAGTCCGGAAAAGACGATTGCCTTATTGTGATTACACAAGTTAACAAGTAATTCGACACTTTACAACGGGTCTCATAGATTCCAACTCAGGATGAACGCTGCGTGAGGGATTGAATGAATATCATCGATCAGTTTACCAACATCTTTTATTAATCGATAGTAGCACGATAATAATATATAAGAACCACGCAGAGCGTTTGGTTGGAGAAATGGAACTTGGCAAATGCGCTTCCACCCCCTCCAGCCCACACACCCACACGCGCACGAACTTGAAATTTGGAAATTGTAATTTCTTTAAATGAGACATAAAGGAGCTATTTGACGTTACATTCACATGAGCATTTTTCTCCTGTTGAATTTTTTTCCACTAGAATTAAGATCGGCGTCTGAATCAGTTCAGCCGATCTAAATAGTTTAGGTCGGCCTTAATTCGAATTAGATTCGGCTCATGGAAAGTTCGGCGTCTGAACCGGGCCTAAGGTAATCTTCCATATAATGAATTATTCAATCATTCAATTTGTCCAGAAGCGATATGAGGGAAATGATACAAAAACATCATAAGCTGATGTTGCAAGATGACCCGACTCTAGTTTTTTTCCATAACAATTTGCATACCATGTTAGTGTTTAGGGGATTACAATCTGGATTCAAACACATAGAAATATAGGAAAACTAAAATAATCGAGAGAGGCAGTCACATATAATAGATTTTGGTGTCATTTAAATATTTTAAGAAACAAATGTGTTGAACATTACTAAATAAGAGAATTTTGAAGGGAACGTACACTAAGTAAGATAAATAAAATAAAATGATTCGTACATCTGAAGTGAGATATTGTCATTTTGTCAAAGAACAGGAAAGTCAGAACAAATCCTATTAAAATCACCTGAATATCGAAACACTGCTTGAGATGATGCTCTTGAGTCTCTAGCTTTCTAAACATGCCTTACTAAGTTTAATCAGAAACTCATAAGGGGTTGAAACGTGTAACTCTCATATGTTTGCTTTGTCCGATGCTCGTGATTATTCAATTTCGAAAGTACCATATTTGGAAAGAGAAGAAGAGATAACTGACCAATCAAACTTCGTAAACAAAGTGATGTAATTTTCCTTCATATACTGTACCACGAAAAGTAGAATTAAGCTTTTTAACAAATTACTGATTAAAAGTGGTCAATGAATAAAGTAATACGATTGTTTTGTCTAGAAAAGAAAACAGTAAATGTTAGTCGTCACTTCCAAACCCAAAAGCTATTAACTTCCCCAATCTTCGTTTCTTTAATAATATTGAATAAGGTAAAATATCTTTAGCATGCTTTGGCGAATTATGTTGCTTCTTTGTATTCTACCTAGACATGTAACAACAATGACTGATTAAATTCTTGTCCAAACTTATTGTTGATAACAAGTGAATCACTCTGCATTGTGCGTTCATAAAACAATAGCTTTATTCTATGTGTTTGAATCCAGATTATAAAACAAAGGAAAGGTTGGCTTTGAATTTTGGCCAAAAAAATCGAGAGATGCTTTAGCGATGCCGAAATCAAAATGAAAGCAATATTCAGAAGTCTCAGCATCGGTTTAATGCATGTTGATGCATGTTTTGTCTCATAACCAAATATGGTGAGTCCCATGAGCAACTTCTTCTGATTTATAAAAGGTATATATATGTTTCTCATTGACGCGGTAGTGGTTCATAACCCAAAAGCCAGACAGTGTAATAAAACACCCTTCCAGTGACTGGTTTGATAGATGACGTCTTTTGGAGATATGAAAATGAGATGTAATAGCCTTTTTGTAATTAATAACGATGTAAAGATGCAAAAAGCCTTTGTGTTTCCGCTCAACAAACTGGATACTTGATCAATAAAATACTAGTACTGACTGAATTCTGAGATTTCAAAATGGCTGTGATAAAGTGGTAATTGAAGTGGTAATTGAGTACTGCGCGCTCGTCCGATTTTGAAATCACGCGTATGAATTCAGACCTAATTCATACATTGCAAGGAATTTGATAACGAAAAAAAATTCCTGCTACTCGAAAATTCCCCAACCCCCCTCCCCCCATATCTCTTCTAATGGTTCGTCCCTAAGGAGTCAATCCTTGAGTCTCTCAAATTACAGTTAATTTCTTAATCAAATCTAAACTATATTTAGACTGATAAAAATAGAATGCTTAAAACACAGAACGACATACTAGAATGGCCACAACTCCGGATTTTGACCCCAAACAAATCATCATTCCGCTCACGAACTGTATGCTGTAGTGAAACACAATACAAATTGTAAGGAATTTAACTTATCACTGAAGAAGTGCAATCATATAAAAACGCAAAAAAAGGTAAAACATGCCGGAAAATGTTTGTCGTAGCGTCGAAACCAAGAGTTATTAACTTCCACAAAACATTAGTATTCTGACTTCGTATTGTTTGAGGTAAATTATCTTTATTACGTCCTGAAGTATAATATTGCCTTCTTGAACCTCTACTTCGAGGTGTATTATGAATTTATAATTTAAAAAAATTTTTTTGTGTATCTTCGGTTAAGAATTCACTTGAAGACTGAATAAGGGAGGGCTGGCTATCCTTATAATTATCATCTGTTTTGATCTTTGTACTATACTGTTTTCTTGTGCAATTTAGATCGTGACAAATTAGTATGAAGTTTGTGTTTACTGCGTGGACAGTCATAAAACAGTTCTCACACGCAATATAACATAAATTTAAAGGAAAACAAGGGATCAATGCCAAACTACCATGCCGACTAACAGTGTTGTATTGCGAGCGTCGAGAATTAAGAGTTTCTGCCAAATCTATCTGAGTTGTAATTTATCCCTGCGAGGATTGAGCTCACGATCTCTTGATTTATAGATGATGTGGAACCCCTCACGCGGGGTCGTATTGACCCTTGTAACCCTCCATAGTAGGCTAACATGATTATAGAAATCATTGTTTAAAAAATATTTACTACCCTCTCTGAGTAGATGAGTTAAGTTCGCTGTTTCAAGGATTCTCAATACATTCTTCAGTTTTATAAGAATATGTTTTACAAGAATATTGAGGCTGAAATTTGCGAAATTTTAAGAATATCTTAAGGATAAATTCAAGGCTGAGATTTTGAAAGGGATAAAACGTGTTACAACAAATTGAAAAAACCTGCACTAGCTATAACCAAATGTTCAATGCCAATGGCAGTTCGATGAACGACACATGTAATACATTTCAGTACCGTAAATACAGCACAAACAAAATGAACAAAACCGCATAGTATCATCCTGATAAATTCTTTCTTTTTTAAGAAGGTACAAGAATATTTTCTAAAACAAGGCAGAAAAATAGGAATATCCAGCCTGGGCCGGAAAAGCAACGTTGAAGTGTTTAAAAAAAGTGTAACTTTTTTCTAATTTCCCAACTTGATTGGGGGATTCAATAAAGTATAAAAGCGAGGTACTGTTTTAGGCCCGGTTCAAACGTCGAACTTTACATGTGCCGAACCTAATACCTATTTAGGTCGACCCAAACTATTAAGTTCGACTGTTGATTCAGACGGTCGAACTTTACATGTGCCGAACCTAATTCGAGGCGAGAAGAAATATCATTCTTACTGCTTAAAATAGGGAAATAAACTGAAAAAAGTAAAATTTACCAAGCCTGGAAATTCTTGTTTTGGTTTTAGTGTGATTGTGCTCTGTTATGGCAAGGAGACCGTTGAGGAGATCGTGATCGTGATATTTGGACAAAATAAAGTAACGCAATAAATTTCAAATTACATTACGATTTCTTAGTGGACATAAAGAAAAGCAACTTTTTAGAAGACCGTTTTGAGCTGTCCAGTTTCAGTATAAAAATCTACAACGTGTATGCTGGTAACTAGACCGTAACCGTCGTTACGCTTCCGTGAGTTCTGTCAGAAAAGGCCTGGATATTATGAAATAGCCCTGCATGTATGCCTAAGTGGAGCAAGGATTACGAAATATGGAAAAACAGGTCACGTGACTTATAAAATACTTTAATAACTCTTAACAAAAAGGCGTTAATCCACATTGCAAGGCTAATTGACAATCCAGACAGTTTCGCCGACAATTTGATGACAAGTATTTTTAGGCTGAAGTTTAAAAACCTTGCCCCGTTTGAGAAAACAGTTTTTGTGACGTCATGGTCCAAGGAATGTCACGTGATGCTTAGGATGAATTTTCCAAAACTATTTTAGTGAGATATGTCTTATCATATCTTTGAGGAACCCTTTACTTGGATCCTTCTGAGTCATTGCATTCTCTGTGGGGGGTCTTTTTAGTCTTTCAACGCGCGGAGGCCATGAATAGGTTGTCCTACATAGCTGTAGCCAGGAGCTCATAACCCGCAGCAAGCAACACGTATACTAAACCTATATCACGGCGTTCTCACGGAACGGTTTATTTTTAGATTCATTTTAGAGCACTTTTTTCCGCGAAAATGGAAGCTCTGCTCCATCTATGACTGTACTCAAAGCATAAAATATTAAAAAGGAAAACTAAACTTCATAAAAATGTCAAAAATAGATTTTTAGGCCTGTAGGTTTTGCTGACTGGTTTGTTAGACTTTAACGACTTTGTAACGAGGGGTGTTACTAATGTTGGTTAAAATTCTGTAAGAAATTAGGTTAACGTTTAGTACCAAATGTTTACAATTTAGTTCATGGTATTTCTGATTACTTCTGCCCTTATTTAGTGCCGTTTAATGATTATGGAATTACAAATTAAGACGCAGACAATAGGCCATTTCCGAGTTCCAAAAAATCTCACTTTCAAAACGAGGCTAAGTGCGAAACCTTTGTTGTGAAAATGAGTTTTATTTGCATAATAATTGAAAATCATTTTCATATCAATGGCTTCGCACTTAGCCTCGTTTTGAAAGTGAGATTTTTTGGAACTCGGAAATGGCCTATTCTTTGAAGTACGACGGCATCAAATTTGCGTGCACATTGTTCCACAGCAAAATGAGAAAGCTCTGGCTATAAATCGAGTAATGAATGAAGTGTTTTTAGAGCGTCTCCATGGGTTTAACCGTTGGCACTAAACTTTTAGAATTGAGAAGTGAAAAAACGGCAAGTTTTAACTGTGTTAACACTACAATGATTTCTGGCCACAACTTGTGACTTTTAAAGACTATCAGTGTTGCTTGTTTGGACTTCAAGTCACTTGTTTAGGAGTTTTTCGAGACTAAAGAATTCTATTTCAGCCTTTGTTTTCCATGCTGTGAAGGTTCTTATTGTATAGTAGATATGTTACACCATTTTTTTTTTTCTTACATTGTTTTTTGGAGAAGGGAATGACTTACTGTGAAAATCACAAAACCGTGAACACCAGAAATATTTATGGAATGTTATTGTGTTGCGAGAAATAAGCCAATAAGGCGCGAGATAACTAAACCGCAAACAGCAACGGTAATTAAGGGCCTGTTTACATGGAGGTGGGGGACCCAGGTAGATGAGGAAACCCGCTTTGGTAAGTAATCCGCCTGTCCACATAATCTCTCATTTTAATTTGATCACCTTTACATGATAGGTGGGGTGACCCGACGCATGTTACCTCACCTATCTGGGGTCCCCCACTTCCATGTAAACAGACCCTAAATTGTGGTTTTGAGGTTTGCTCGCGTGTCCTGAACTTTGTTGTGATTGGCCAGCACACAATTAACATTCCTTAAAATTTTCAGGTGTTCACGGTTTTCTGAGTTTGACAGTAAAAATATACTAAGAATCAAAGACACGCCATACATTCTTCAGAGCCTTTGCTTTTACTTTAAGTTGCTACAATTCACATGTTTAACTAATAACTTATTTTTTCGTTCTTCTACAGAACTTATTACCCAAATAAAAGCATTTCACAACCATGTTAAACTATTTACTCCTTAGAATGCCACTAAATACGCCATACATAGTATGACTTGCATCATTTTCTCAAACGAAAAAAGAAAATACAGTTGGGCTTACGAAAATATACAATATGATATGTTACAAAACATCTAGGAAAAAATATATATTATCATCTAAAGATCAAGAAAGAAAGCACTCCTCTATGGCCGTCGGTAACTTATCTTGGATGATCCCTGAAAGAAAAAACAAAAAGGCTAAAGATTTATACATATCCAGATTATGGTAGGTTTATTATTGGCTACTTCAAATGTCTGGTTATTTAATAAGTTTATTAATTAATCATAATTAATTAATTAATTTGTTTGGGGAAAGAAGGGTCGAGGGCACAAGTGAAAAGTCATCTAAAGAAAAGAAAGGCAAAGGGAGTCAATAGAAAGATTTATTTATACCAAGATTAGAGTGGGTTCATTATATACTAAATCACACGTCTGGTTATTTAATAAATTGATTAATAAAAAATAAATAATTTGATTAATTAATTCTAAATAATTAATTAATTTGTTGGAAGAGAGGAGGGACGAGAGTACCAGGGAAATGTCCTCTAGCAACTTGTTTTCAGTTTTTTAGTTGGTGCCTACAAATCCTACTAATGGATTTTTTACGCTAAATACCTCCGAGTTTCTTTTCCTTTTCCAGCAGTCCGGATTAACTTTTTTGTGTTCATCTGCCAACAGCTTTGCTTGTATCACATATTCTCTTCGCTCCTCTTGCTTCATGGCTTTCCATTTGTCGCCAAGGATCACACTAATTGCTCTGATAAAAGAGTTTACACTTCAGGTTTTCACTCAATGTCAAAAGTATAACCCAGCTACCCCAGATTTTTTTTTTTATTTCATTCATTGTTATTATTTTTCGTCTTTTTAACATTATCATTGTCCTCATTATTATTATTATTATTATTATTATTATTATTATTATTATTATTATTATCATTAGTAGTAGTAGTAGTAGTAGTAGTAGTATAACTGTTCTTCTTCTTCTTATTATTATTATTATTATTATTATTATTATTATTATAGGTTTTGGTAGTTTATTTCTTTTCTTGTACTTACTTTTACCTTGTATATACCAATTTGTTTTTATTATCGAAATGGATTGTTTCAATTGAAATGAGATGTCTTTAATTCGAATAATTTTTTTTAATTCAATGAATTTTTTCTAATCAAAACTAAGTGTTTTTTTTTCTTAAAAAAAATTATTATTATCATTATTATTGTTATTAGATGAATCATTTATAATTTGATATAATTAAATGTTTTTTTTCTTATTAAAACTAAGTGTTTTTTTGATCGAAAGGAATTGTAAATAGTATTTTGACGGAATAGTATTTTTTTGGTCTATCACTATATAATGCAGGACATCTTGAAGAGTATTTTGGAGAGTATCGGGTCACAGCCTGTGGCGTGGGATACTCTGTGCCTATCTGTTCTATCCTTAATTTGATTAAGTATCCAGCACACCAGCAAAGCATTCGAGGCAAAAGTTCCATGCAATTTGGCATTCCCAACTGTCTCAGCCACCCTCCAAATCCTCTAGAAATTGTTCCCAGTACACCAGTTACTATTAGCTAAGGATGACTTAAACTGATCGACAACTCCAAATTCGTTTGATCTCGTATTTCAAGTCAAAGTAAACGGTGTTTGGCCAGAAGGTCTTTCCAGTTGTCCAATTACCCAAAATGTAAACAAAATTTTGGAAAACTTTATTGCAGGCGGATTTCTCACTGGAGCAATAATACTAATAATGATAAATTATTGTAACAGCAGGATATGATATATTTTTTTATGTTAAAGAGACCTTGGGATTTGCGCCCACTAAATGTCTTACCTGTTGTCTTTTCCAGGATGGGCTTGAGTGATTTCCACTCGAAAGCGCTTGGCAAACAGCATGAAGGCATTCATAGGTCTCTTAGAGAACTGGTGCGTGCTGCTTCTTTTCATCATGCTTCCGGGACATCGTGACTCAGAGAGAAGCTTGCTTCGGCGATGTCTGTGCTCTTGTTTATCCTTTTATATTAGAAAATAAATTTAAAAACGGATATTTGTACTATAATTGTCTCAAATGCTGTAGTCACGAGGTGTCAGGTTGAAGAAAGAAATTTTCTTAGAATCGTCAGGTTACTATAGAGAACCTTAATGATAAAACTTGGCATAAAATGTCATGAAATATATTTTGCGTTCCTTGAGAACACAAAGAAATAAACTTATCATGTATTCGTATGACAGTCGCTAAATGCGGGTGTATTATGACCCTTGCGTTAACCCTCACCAAAACTTAAGAGACTTGCATACCTTGGCCATGCAGCTCAGCGTCAGTGCAGCGGTTGACATCGCGGTGAACTCAGACCTGAAAATAGATTGTGTTTGCTAAGTTTCGTGACATCAATCTCGTAGACTTCCCGGTTCAGAAACTGCTCGAGGGAGAATGGGTGCAAGCTTTGGGTACAGTGACTTCTGGGATCGTTCAGGTGGACAAGACAAGCGTTAGTTATGATTGGTCTATGGTCTTCAAGGCAACTATTAACCAATCACAAGTAACGCTTGCCCACCCAAATGATCCCAGAAATCGTAGCGCCCAAAGCTTGTACCCATTCCCCTAATAGTTTCTCGAATGGAAAAGACATGCCAAGACAGGGCAAGAACGTTATTCTATACCGCACACCACAGAAAAGACAGGAAAAAGGACAATACTGTAAGGCATAAGGTATATATGAAAGGAGAATAGCGTTTCCGGTGCCATCACTTACGAGTTTTTGTCCGTATCCCACTGCGTCCCACTAAGGTATCCGACAACATCCTGACCATAAGGCAACATACAAACATCACCGCATTCAAGCGGCTGACAGCTTATTCCATGGTGTAACTCGCTTGAGCAAGGATTGAGTGACGCCCAAAATTCCCCATCTTTTCCTTTGACGTAGAATGGATGGTCAGCGGTTATCTCAGCCTGTAGGCTCGTCTGCTCGTTGTTGCACGATTGGAAAGATACAATAAACTCATCCTGAGAATAAAGCCAATTAAAAGGATTAACTCGGTGATTTTTTCTGCCCAATGACATAATGTTAATGTGGTATTGAAATACGTAAAACAATGGCCAATTTAAGGTTAAATTCGAGTTATTGAAAGAAAGAAGCACAGGGGCGGATCCAGAAAATTCAGAAAGCGGCGGACGCTTGCCAGATAATTTGACAGAAAAAGAGGCGGCCACGGCCCCCTCAGGCAACCCCTAAATCCGTCCATGATAGTGTAGCACTTCAAAATTCACGACTGAAAACACTTCCCACTAGCTTTTTTACGAAATAAAACCATCTTTTTTACCACGGGACAAACAATCAAAATTCCAATTAAAAAAGGCAACATACGCTGTTTTCGTCATGTCTTCTGCTAATCCTTTCAATATCGACCACCCGAAGTCCATGCTGGAAGAGATCCTGGGATATTCCCTCCATCCCAATATCATCTACGGTTTTCCAGGTCCATCCGTCTTCATCTGGGAAATTTATCGGGGTCGCGGCCAAAAAGCATCGCCATTTTGCCGCAGACAAGGCTTGCAACAGTGTCTGCGTTGGAGAATCTGGGATGTACTGTGAGACACATGGCCATTCTCTGGGTTGAAAATCCTAGCAAGATGATGGTAAGAAATGAGTAAAGAGCTCTGAAGCTGCAAACCGGTTTGTCGTTCCAACCTCGCACATACAAGGAAACTGATTACCGTAAATCCACTATTAAGCGGGGGGGAGGGGGGGGGGGGGGGGCTTAATAGAGACGGAGGGCTTATTTAACGTAACGAAACGCATCAACGGGAGCAAGGTTTCTCGAGGACAGACAGTTGTGGTTCCCGGGCGTTATACTGCTTTTTCTAACAATAAGAAAATGATAACAATTGTCCACAGAGAACTAGAGCGTAAAGTTGAAAAAGTTAAGCACATGAAGTTGGAGGTCATGCGGCCGAAGACTAAAAACAATATAAATTTCCAGCCTGAATAAACCATAACTGATCAGTCCACGTTAATTGTTGTGAAGAATAAGGATGGAGGGGAGGAGGGGTGGGGGGGCTTATTAACTTTCCTCCTCTGAAAATGAAGGCTTATTTGAGAGGGGGGCTTAATAGAGGATTTACGGTGCTCCATCGTGGTGCTTAAAAAGCTAGATTACTAAAAAAATCACTGAATTCGTATTTAATCATAATAAGCATACTTGGCCTATTCTGGCGAAAATAAGTCTGTCAATAAATATCGGAGTTGCACACTCTTTATTGCTGGTTTTCAGTGTCACGCCATTCAAAATAGATCAAAATAAAAAATCAAAACCGTTCAATAGATCAAGTAAAGAATCTGGGAAATGAAAGGACGTACATATATAAAGACCCTCGCCAAGATTCAGGTCAGAGGAATATTTTGTTTACGAGATATCCGAAGAAATGTTTTGCCCAAACTTATAGAGATTTGTATGGAGACGCCATGCTGGTGCTCACCTAAGTGAGCTCCAACATGGCGGACGGAAACCAACAGAAACATCTGTTAACGAGTTTTGCTACAAAAGCGTGAATTTATTCTTCGAGAAACTCATAAACATTAAAGTAATACTTTTTCCAATAGATGAAGTGTTTAGATAGCAAAATTTCCTGAAAAAAGTCATTTTTTTAATCTACATGACAGCTCTCTTGGCCGTCATGTAAATATCGCGTCACGCAAAAACTTAGAAATTCAAGCGTCCTCTATCACAAAACCAAGAACCCTTTTGAAGCGAAAATTTGTATGAAAGTTAGTTTTCAGCTGCTCTAATGCATCGTGAAAGTAAAATCTCGGTAGGATCGATAGTTTTTTAGTTTGAATTTTAGTGACGTCATGTGAAAACCAACAATAGAGAAAATTTCTCAGTATCCAAGAGATCAGAAATGTAAGACCGTAAGAATTCCTCAGAATTCACTGCGTTTATGCCGAGATTCAATACAGCTACTTAATGCAGACGACATACCATTTGCTTTGGGTTTGTTAACTGAGGAGGGGGAATATCGCCATCGCTGCACCTGACAACCATGCTTTCACCGCTGACCTCTTGCACTAATGGGCTCTGAGGACTTGTGGCGATGACAGCAAATTCTTTGAGCAGGTTGACCTCTGGAGACAAGTCTAACGCCGCGGGAATAGTTCGAGGTTTGTTTTGCATTCCTCTCAGTTTTTCTGCGTAGAAAACAAAATTCGATACCGTTAAGAAGCTGTTTATATTAATCCTCTTCTTCGTATCCCGCATGATAAACGAGTCGGATGCTTAATCCCCTAAGACATGTCAAACAAGACGAAATCAGAGATCCAAGAATGCGTCTATAAATTTGATAGACACACAAATATGTCGACAAGACACCACATTAATGATCGTGTCGAGAACTAAGAAAAAAGATCAAGATGGACAAATGCAGCAACATTTTCCATCTTTTCTTTCATTCGATTTTATTATAATTATAACTTCTTTCTTTCATTTGTCACTGCGTTGCTATTTCAAGTTATCAAAACTCTGAGATGGGGTTGAGACAAGCCAGTTGTGCATTAATTAAAACTTTTTAAAAAGTGCCTTTAATTCTGAAGTCAACAAAGGAATAAAAAGGTAAAGATTTGTGCATGTAGAGACATATCAGGGATTTGCAAACAAATCTTTCTCAATCGTGTTTTTTTAACTAAAAGCCTTGAGTCCTAAACGGCCAATGTCATCGAATATGATCGTGGTCGATCTGCTAGCGAGTCCGCGCCTGGAGTAGCAGAGAGAGGTGGAAGTTTTCATCTCAGGGCAATACTTTTCCTTAACGGGCGTAAGGGCCTTCTCACCTATTTTAATTGCGGGAAACGTACTAATACTTTGTTAGGAAACAGAGGTACTTCTTGCTTAGGAATTTCACACCAACCATTACCGTTTTGCAAAACTCAGCTCAGCGGGTAAATTGGGTGAAATGCTAATGATCATTATCGCATGATAAGGAGGACAGGGTCACCCCTGCGTCCAGTTACTCAATTAAAAGCTTAATAAGCGCTTCTCTACTTGACTTTACATTTACAACATTTGTGAGCTGGAATAATGACACTCAAAGATGGCCTTTAGATGCTTTTAAGTGCCTTTAAGTCGGCCTTCAAAAGACTGAATTATATTAAATGATTCTTTTCCGGGTAGCAAAGTTCAACAATGGCGAAGAAGCTGTTAACAGAGAGAGAGAGAGAGAGAGAGAGAGAGAGAGAGAGAGAGAGAGAGAGAGAGAGAGAAAATAATAATAATAAAAAAAGAACGAAAGAAAGAGAAAAAACAATGTCTAACTTTCTTCGAGAAACTAACCGCGTCATTGGTAAGTTGTCTCAAGCTTAAATAAGGTTATGGATGTTAAGCTAAAAATTTTACTCATTGACAAGGCGTTCATCTTATTCTCGGAAGGTTGTTGAATTTAGTATTACCAACGTTTTGTTCCTTTTCATTGTTTTTTTCTTCTGAATGGGGATTACAGATTGCAAAACAACACCGACAACAACCAAAACAAAAATTGTACAGTAGTTCGAGCTTTTTTGAACGAGTTCCTTTTCAAAGCGAACAAAAACCCGAAAGGCGCGTGACAGATAAATGGGCACTGGATGACAAAAAGAAACGTCCCTCACAGCCACCACTAAATTGTCTGGCCCGGGCATATACATCATCTGTGGGTTAATAAATACGAAAAACACCATCTGAATTACAAAAACTCATAAGAAATGAAATAAGAGGGAAATTCCCCTTAAATCTTGCCTAAAGATTAATTAACCACAGCATCTCAACACTCGGCATGAGACTGTCGCTGTAGGGATCCTCTACTTGGCAAGCTTACCAATGGCCTTTGAAAGAAATGTTTGTGGGCCGGTAATTTCAATTCGCGAATAGATACAGTTTCAACTAGACCTTCTGATCTGATAACCAAAAATAGTCATTTTATCACCTAAAAATACCAAGCGTAGTCCTCGAAGGAGCGCGGAAACATTGAGTAATTCATTTTATTGCACCACTGCGGGCTTGTTCAAAATTTCCTTGGGCTGTTTACATGGCTTACTAACAAAATATTTGGAGGAGAAAGATGAAAACCTTTTTTCATACTTACGGCTCTCAAAGTTGATTGTGACTAGTTTATTATTGAATTTTGTAATTGCGATAACAATAGAAAAGAAGCCAACGGACCGCGCATCGAAATACAATCTGATACAGTGATTGAAAAAGAGGCAAAACAAAAGAAAACTAATTAAAACAAAACACAACAAAAACGCAGCGTTTGATTTACTAGCTCTGGAGGGACAATTTTGAGAAACCTTGCAAATACTTTTTGATTGTTATTATTATTATTATTATTATTATTATTGTTATTATTATTATAATAGTGATAAATATAGCCATTAGAGCAACATATTACATCTTTTGTTGTAGAAACAGGAACTGGGATAGCCCAGACTTAATGCAATTTTGATTTTTTGTGAAATTATTTTTTTGATTTTGTTTTGTTTTGTTTTTGTTGTTTGCTTTTTATTATTATTATTATTATTATTATTATTATTATTATTATTATTATTTTTAATAATTCAATCTCAAGCAGCATTTGTAAATTGCCTATACGTAGCGAGATTTAATAAAGTTTCCATGATTATAATTATTATTATATTTTTTTTGTTTGGGACTTTTGTCTCGCCATTGATAGATCTTTATCAACTGAAGTCTCGGTCTAGAAGGGAGTGCCATCTGGTATCTTTTTAAAAAATCGAAAGGTGTGAAGACATCATCATAAGTGTTGTTTGGGAAATCTTAGCCTCCAAAAACTGGTCATTATGAAATTGAAGCGAAACTACCTCATTTAGGAATGTGGCGGAAAAGCAACAAATGCAAGGCAGAATATCTTGATGATTTATCTAGATCTTGATAAACTTATAAGCCACTAAAAATATCATTAGTTAACAACTATAAATTGTATGACTTAACCATTATTTTACTGAATTGATGGCAAGCGAACTAACCGCAATTGTGAAAGAGACACTGATCTGTCTGCTGTGTGCGTTCAGGATCCCGCCCTTTTTTATCAGGCGGACGGGAAGTCGAACTAGGAACACGTTGGCGGCTGGTCATACTTTTAGAAAGTAAGTTTGAGAATCAGCAGCTATAAAAAGCCGTTACCGCAGTTTTAGCTTTCTAAGTTTTGATCGCGATACTAAAAATACTTTAAGAACTGTAGCTTACTGTGTGTTCTGGGTTTATCAGTAACAATCGTTCGTGTTTTTGTTGGGATCAAAGTATAAAAAATCCGGCATGATACGCCTAAAAACAAAGAGCTGCCGAAAACGTTTTTTGTACCTTTTTCACATTCAATCTCCATCTTGATTTTCTCATCAATGTGAACCTTATCCAAATGGTATTTCAAACCATTAGAACTCTTGAACGACTTGGGGCAGTGGCCGCACTTGTGGGGCTTGTTGTGTCTTTCTTTTCGAAAAGGCTGCATTTTGGCAGAAGCCTATACGGACGAAGTAAGGCTTTCTTCTAAAACAAAAAGAAAAATATATAGGCAGTAAGTACAAAAGTCTGTTTTCTTTAAAACAGCCCCACATGTGTCAGCGTGAAGACTAGTTTGATTTGTTGTGGGCACGCGATTTTATTGGGGAATGTGTGGAAATAGGGCGTGTTTAAACTGGCCCCCAATTTTTGACCTAAAATCGATTCAACAATTTATTCCTATTTTCTCGTTGTAGTCACGAGAAAATTTCGTGTTCTCCCTCTAACCCATTACCTCCGAGATAAAGAGGGCTAAAGTTCGAACAATGCCATAAGAGGGAAATGGTTTGTTGCTTACTGTTGCATGAAAGCGCACTTCCGAATTTTAATGACAAAGTAACGTAGGAGGTCATGATGATGGCCAGTGGTAAGAGTAATTCAGCAGGATAGTGTCACCGACTTCACAGGCTAACCAAGTTGTAGCAAAAGAAATTACACAAAGAAAAAATTATGTCTGGAAATAATTATAAAACCAAAGTACTGCCCGATGACTTCTATTTGATTAGTCACAGGTTCCATCCAAGCTGCCAAAGTAATTAGTTGTAGGTGATTAATAGATAAATAATGTTAAAGACAGTGTAGCTCAAGGACTTACAAATTGATCTCACACTCAAGGGTTCTACGCCCAAACTTAATAGCTGGATCTATAACAAGAGAATATCACATGAAATTAGTATTCAAATATTTTTTAAAGGAACACGTAAGCTTACATTTTTGTCCTCCTACTCATACGATTAAGAAGCCTCCCTGTGCAGCAAAGCTAACAGTTGGTACAGGAAAGTTACCCGGGATATCTTCCGTTAAAATGACAACATCTATGCATGGACCCATATGTTACATTGCTTCAATTTCTGCATCTTAAAATATTATTTACAAATATATATATGAAGGATATCGTACTGAAATAAGATTATTTTTGGAAGAAAATCATTGAAAAACCCACAAAACAATTTCAAATAATTTAGTGCTTAATGGGGAAAAATGTAGGAAGACGCTCTTCATTTCAATCCAAGAACTTGGTTCACCATGCGAAGTCAAAAACGTCAGAACAGCAACTAACGTGTTCGAAAGCAAGATATTTCTCCATTTCAAACTAGACAATATGTTTTCTTAAGTCAAACACGGTAATACGTAAAAAAAAGTAGTCGGTAGGTTTTTTTTCTTTTGAGTTACGCTATTTAAAATCTCGTACGTCAAACTAAAGATATTAAAATAAGATATTCAAACTACATCCACCATAACTAAACTTATTTATTGAGCTGACAGTGCTTTGAAGAACTAATCAGCTAACATTTCAGCTCTTTAATCAAAGGTCGGAGCCACCTGTCGTAACAAAAACAAGTATTAGAAAAAAAAAGTACTGACTCTTCACTTTTGTACTGACAGCTCAAATCTTGTCATGCAAGCAAGCCACCTACCAGTTCAATCTAATGCTCAGCAACTACAAATGCCAACTCTGTATGAATTTCATATTAAAGGGCTTCATGTCTAAGCTCAAAATATTAGATAAAACTTGAAAACCACAATACAGCAATTGTTGTATTTAGAGTGCTGCTAATTTTTTTTTGAATTCAGTCAAGTAGGATTCAAAGGATTTCAGTCAATCATATGCACCCACGGGTCACGCAATGTGTAATGACTAGAAGTTTGCCTAAACGAGTTTTAATAGTTCGTGATTTTTAAAAATGTTTCAGAAGACGTCTTAATTTTCTGCAAACCGAATAAATCATTACAATTTGATCAAACGTTTAATTGCTAAAAGGCCCTTGTAATTGGCTTTTATTTGGTAGTAATTTCTCCTTGATAAAGTCTATTTGTTACATCTTAATAGAAAAAGGTCAATTCCTTCGTTTTCGAAAAAAAAAAATTGGGATTTCTGAAACATGTACACATTCTATTCCTGTTTCTGTCAAGCAAAAAAAAAACTTGCAAATTTAAGGGAGCCGACATAGACATTCCACTTCAGCACAGATCGTAAATGATTTTGTTGTTGTTTTGTTTTTGTTTTTTCATTTTTTATCATTGTCGCAGCCACTGGCTTAAAACCCACCAACAGTGCATTTAATTGTAGTTCGCTATCTCAATCAGCAATACCTTGAGAATCTTGACTGCAATCACGTAGATTGTAAGTCGTTCACGTGAATTGTCTCTTTCACGTGACTTGGTTGAGACCACATTAAAAAATATTGGTTCCCAAGCCGTTCCACGTTGCACCCAAGATCATAAGATTTTTCTGATGATATTCAGTAGAGCGAAAAACCCTATAATTCAACTGGAAGCATGTAAGGGCCTCTCTATAAATGTCCATACACGTTCTTTGCTTTTTCAAATAAAAATTTAGAAGTTTAAAGCTTACAAATCTGTATGCGTTCACTTACGCCTTAGCAAACTGGTTTAACAATATTTTAACCTCAATCTTTTAAAGCTGCATTAAAGTTATTATAGGGTAAATTGCTACTCTTAAACAGTAACAACCCGCAGGTAAGAGCCAAGTTTTCTGTTAGGCTAGAAGTTGCCAGTTAGACCCTTTCCATACAAGACCCTGTTTAGCCTAAAATTCAAAACAGTTTCCTGACTTTCTAATGAACTGACAAATTTCTGATCAATTGCTGGTCCAGTAAAATTCTAAGATATAAACAGGAGTATTTAACCTGTATCCAAAAAATAACGCAAAAGATGTTAATATTAAAAATATTCACCACCAAGGACTGCGTTTTCCAACTTCAGTCGACCAACCGAAGTCAATTTTAGTCGTTTTTCAGCATATCACTCAAGTAACACACACCCGTTTGCGTTTTTGTCTTCAAATCTTCGATATCAAAGGGTCAGACCCAGAAAAAACCTCAGCCGCATTTTAGGCAAGTAAGTATTCGTCTAATTGTCAAAAATGGTCAAAAATGGCGTCCACCTTGCCTCAAAAGAACATATTACTAACCCAAGAGTTTCTTCAGTCTAGCTGAAACCAGAGCATGCGTTCACGACTATTAGTTCGTCTCGTTAATAAAGAACTGAAGTGAAAGTTGCAGATTTAATCGCGTAGATTGTTGTCTAAAAATCCATGAAATAGCTAGCTTGGAGACCATTTCCGAGTTCGAGATGCGGAGTGAGTGAGGCAGGCCCCTACCGCCATTCATAGGACATCCAAGCACCTTTTTTTGAAACTCTTAGTGAAAAGACAGATAGAAATCCTATTAAAATTTCATACCTACAGTTCTAGACGGTGCGTACAAAACCTATTCATAAAGGGTGATTCGGCTGTCAAATAGGTCTGTCACGAACAAACATTTATTGCCATTTATTAAAAGCCTGCCGACTGAAGTGCAACCAATAGAGAGGTTTGATGGACAATATCATGAATATGTAATACAAGAATTATCCACACGAACACAATGTATCCTCGGCGTGTATTCCCGATTCAACTAAAGTTAAGAACTGCTTGGCAATGAGCGGAATTATAATATTTACATCAATATTTTCAGCAAACTAAAATCCATAGAACAGATGACAGTCAGAAGGGGTATTGCTTAATGTCCTATTCTGAAAATTAAAATATGATAACTCGAAGTGCAAGATTACACAACCTAAAGCTTACTGTGTCCATAGCAGACAAGATTTATTCTATGAACAATCCAGTGCTCATAAGTTAAAAAAGGCAATGCCCGTTTAACTTGCCATCATGGTAATTCTCTGCCTCATCGTTTCATCTTATATCGTTTCACCTAACTATGTTCAGGCAAATCGAGCAGACAACCCAGGATTAAATATATGGAAAGGCAGACTATCTAGGACAGTCGTATATCACTTCACATTTAAAGTTTTGTATAACCTGGTAGACTATCAAAAGATATAACATGACCCTTTTTGAGCTTTAATTCATGCACTACCTTGATTTTGTGAGCTGGAATCGAATATCGTTTCTCTCCACGGGAGTCATTAACAATGGAGAAAGTCCACCTTTCTGATAAACAAAACGGTGGACTAAAAATTCACTGTTGATTTTAGAACTGGATTAATTTGGGCTTACATCAAGACCTGCAAAGAGCCGCACAGATCAAATTCCGATCAAGAGATCATCATCCTCGGTGATGGCCAACGCGTATTCCGAAATTTGTGTAACGGATATAAATAATGAATGAATACCTTCGAGCGTAAACAATACAAGTTCGACAAAAGTGCCAGCTTTCAAACTGGACAATATTAAGGATATAAAGTATAGCAATTTACCGTGAAACTTAACCCCCAAAGATCAGAAGTTTCATTTGAATGGCCTGCCAAACAATAGACTACGTCCATAGAAGGCCCCCTTAACACTTAACGAGTAAAGAATAACTATTAAGAGAATTTCCTATCTCCATATAGCTGCTTTCTACTTTTGCTTGGGATGTTTCCCAGAAATGGTCTAAGGCTGGCTAATGTCACAAGGAAAATACCCATCGACCCAACTATATAATTCCAACGCCAAGTGACTAGGTGGAATTGACAACATCCCTGTTTAAGACTACACTCCAACTACCTACAGAGCATATTCTAAGTTTTATAAATCTTATACAAACAGGGTTGCTTAAATCTCTCCAGGACGATAAAGTGATCAACTAGCTGGACCCCTTTAAAGGTCATGATCAGCCTTCATTCAAAACATCATCCCTCCAGTCTCGTGGAACTGCCACTTTTTTTTTAGACCTTTTTATTTTGGTTCGGTTTGTCAAATAATGAAGAACATGGCGTAAGTTTAAAAGGCACATAATATAAACGAAAATTTTTTTCATATTATTTCAGCCTTAGAATAATGAACCATGCCTAGGGAACAGCCAAAAGCAGTTGCTCGCTTAGAATAAACTGTTGCATGATCATACATATTGCTTAGTCATTTTCATGTATGGTCCGCCTTCATGAAAGAATAATATTACAATCAGAAGGGGCAATGCTTTTTCTCGTTCTGAATATTACTTATTTCTTCAAAAGGACAATTAAAGCAAGAGTGGCCATGACAGCAAACAGGATGTTTACATAGGGTACGGTATGACAGACGTTTAGCTCCCCAAGCTTCAAGGGAATGTCATAGAATTCCCTCAACATTTTTGCTCTGGTTGATCTGGGATAAAAAGTCATATTTCAGAAGATTGACTAAGCGTGGCTAAATAACTGACACGATTGCTTTGACTTCCAAAGCATTATAATGCAGAGAAGATGAGATCGCAACAAACCAAGGTAGAGAGAGGAAGAACGAATAAATTAGGCAAGCAATGAAGATATTCGGAAAAAAAGTAAATAAATAAAAGACTGAGGTGCCATACTCAACCGTACAAAAGAGAAACGCCCTTAACTTCGTGTTACAACAAATTGTGAGGCTTTCAGCTTCTCAATCACTCTCATTAAGCAGATTTGGGGAAAGGATTTTTCGATACTGTTTTCTTCCCACGAGATTTACACATGAAAAAATAATGGACCATGCACTGAAAAAATCGATTTGGTTCCCGGAGTATAACAAAGAAATTATGATCTAAGAAATGTTCTGACACATCAGAGAACTAAGTAAAACAAAGGGTGTAGCTTATTTTGATAAGCTTGACGGAGGAAAACATTCTTTGACTTAATTCATTTTAAAAAGGTGAAGTGCGTCCATGAAAGCAGAGTCTGTTGTTCAATTCCAAGAAGTGTAAAAAGGCACTGACACCAATTTCTGTTTTCAAATACTATAATATTAAATATGATTTTACTGAACTGATGTACTGAACTGATCCGCCTTTCCTATCCAGGCAACTACTCATTCCGAAACAGCCATTTTGAACCTAGGTCTGGCTTGCAAGGAATATACACAAGAAGAAATCAAATCACAGCTAGGGACAAATGCCTGCAAACAGATGAAAAGTTCTTGCCTGGGAAATTGGGGAAGTGGAGTATTCTTCCAATACTAACGTTTACCATTGCAGTGCTGAAAAGTTTGATGGAGAGACCTCTCCGAATTTCCAGACGGAAGTGTAATGCAAACTTCCTAAACATTTCTGCTTAAATACAGGCACAAACTTGACAAACTCAAAATGCTTCCTTGCGAGTATTTTTTGTCTTCTTATTATTGTCGGACATAAAAATAACGCCAAAGCCATTAAAGAGCAGCTAAAGCCTACCTTTAAAAACGCCTCAGTGACATCTAAGTCCATACAGCGGACTTACTCATGGTTGCTTAAATATGAAGGCAAATATACAAACTCTCCAATACCCTACCGATACGTTGCTTATTTCAGATGTGATGAAACAGCAATGTTTGCCCTAGAGGTAGATTTAGCCTTATTCAGAAGGTGTGATTCGATAATTTTTCAGAAACGCCTAGTGAATAACGCTCTATAAAAACAAACTGCAAGTTTGAGAATAACCATCACACAACTGAGTGATTATACAGTGTATACATTTGTATTGCATGTTGAAAAGCCGGCACAAACTGCTCTTATGACTATTTGGTTAAGAATTAAGAAGGCCGGCGGCTCCGACGAAATGATAATCGCTACAATATCCTAGATGAATTTTATTTTCTTATTTTCATCCTTCAGCTAAAAACAAAACAAAGCAACAGATCGAGGGATAGGAACATCAGAAGGGTGTTGTTCTTTGCACGAGATTTTCACATGGAAAATGATCAGACATCGGCAAATGTTATTAATAACAGCATCCAGTAAGCATAGTCAAAACAAAAAAAAATTGATAATGATAAAAACAGGAAAAAGTTAATTTAATTGAAATAGGAGGAACTGAAATCTCAGAAAAAATGAAAAAAACTTTAGCGACAATTAAGGGAATCGAAATCGATAGAAAATCGCAACTTTCAATTGATCCCTCCAGAGCAAATGCCTCTTTTTCCATTCAAAATGACCCACTTTTTCATTCAAATGGTGCCAGACTAAAAATGCCCACACACCAAGGAATTTTTTCCTGTTAGTTCGGCTCGAGGATCTAAAAAAACCGTGTCAAAGAGAAGGGAGCGGTTAAAAACTATTATAATTCAGTTGTGAAGCGATCGATGAACACAGATTGAAGCCGTGGAGTAGAAGCGCTTTTGCAAATGCAATCAACTCCAAATTGTTCAAACGTGGGAAAGAAGAATATGCCTTTTCAGTAGACAAAAAACTCAGGAGAGAAAGATAAGACTTTGAATTTGAAGATTTAAGGGGGGCCTTTGAGAGTTTCACGACGGAATTGTCATTAATTAATTAAGGAAGAAAAGAGGTTAATCAAGGTGGCAGTGCTCCATTTGCAAAGGAATGACTTTGGAAAACGAGGGTAATTTTTTCTTTCCATTCTGGGGTAGAACTGTTCGAGAGTGTCCATCAGAAGAGCTTCCACAGACTGTAATTCCACGGACTGTACTTTTTATGTCACACAAATTAGGCAGGCAATAAAGTACTCATTTTGAGTCAGAAATTATGGGTTGAATTATTTGAATCCGTACAAACGACAAAAGACTTCTTCAGAGATAATATACGGAACAAATCGCACAGTTTTTGATGAAGTCTTGTTTCGTAACGTGGAGCAGTATTCTTCGCCCCAGTAATATTAAAATGTACTGAAAAACATGCAGCCTCGATACTATGATGACGAAACTTCGTCGGTTATAGCAATCAGATTTTGACAGTGCCTTGCATAGCCCTTGGGGTAACTTAAGGGTTTTTAAGAAATTAGATTTGTTCTTTCCACGAGATTTACAAATAGCATAAAAGGAGGAAAGATATCAAGAACATAATAGAAAAATTGGAAAGAAGGAAAATTTGGATATAATTTTTACCATTAAAGTCACAGTAGCTAATTCCACCCGGAGTCTATTAGTTCGAAAAGGATCAATAATAATAACTGAAACCCTTCCATACAAAATACTGAGGACCATGAAGAGTTTTGCCTAAAACTCACCAACAAGTCCATGTTTTAAGGCAATTCAAGAAATCTTAAAAATTGTTTACAAGAAATACCCTGTATATATTCGCCATCGGCCCCTCAGCTTTAAACAGGCTGCTCAAGAAATGATCAACCAATTAATTCTGGAATTAATTCGGAGCTCTTGCAGCGTAAACCGACTGTTAACACTTAGAAATACCTTTTTTTTTAAGCAGATTTGCTTCCTCGGCTTATTAATTTTGTCAGAATCAAAATAAATGCAAAGTTTGAATATGTTTTATCATCCACTTCCTTGAAGCCTTGGATTCTGGATTCCACATCATGAATTCCGGATTCCAATTATTATACTGAAATTCCGGATTCTTTGTCACTCGAAATTGGATTGCGGATTTCACTTGCGAGAGGGATTCCGGATTCCTTGACCCGAATTCTGGATTTCCAAACCCAGACATCCGGATTTTAAAAGCAAGAATTTCCTGGATTGCAAGGGGCGACATTTCATGGATGACTCACAGCACCCTGTGGGGCCTTTGCGTTCAAGACTGCTTGCGGTGCAGTTTACAGTTGACGTTAATGAGGTAATGGGTCTATAACTGAGGTAGACACAAGAGATAGTCATTAAAAGATAATTGTTACTTCCCTTGAATCCCTGTGTTTCGCAGAGTCGGATTAAATGAAATCGTATGGTGATACGGAGCCTACGGTTTTTCGTCTTTATTCCAGAAAGTGACACAATTGTCAGAGTTTCTCCTCATTATTTAAAGACCTGAGTGTTGGTCCGGCAGTAAAAATCGAAAGTGGGCCTACAGATCGTCAGACAGACCGATACTCAGCAAATTGAGGTATAATCAGAAAAGACGGTCCAGCCAGTCTTGATGACTGACAATGTATATCTAATTCCCTAGAACAAACAAAATTTCAATTTAAGTAACTGTGAATGAAGCGAGACAATTATCTTAAACGTTCAGATACTGACATCCTTAGATCAACAAATATTAGTGTAAATAACATATCCAGGCGCGGATCCAGGATTTTGAAATGGGGGGTGAATTTTTGTAATAATGTAATAGAACCAAAGCCTGGTTGAGGTGAAAATTCACCCATTTCACCCCCCCCCCCCCCCCCCCCCCACCTGGATTCGCGCCTGATATCCTGTACAGACAGACTAGAAAGTAGTTTCGTCGATGTCATTACAAATGGCCTTCTCTTCAAAACAGTGAAATTAAACTTTTTCTCCCTTATCCCCCAAAAGAAATCTTACTGATCACTCGATGCAGTGTTGCTTTGAAAAATAATTGACTGTCCAGAAGTCCAAATAAGACGTGTTATATTCAGAAGAGGCTCTTCCAGTTCATTAAATTCTTTTCATATTTGAGGTATTAAAATTGTGCTAACGTTGTAGTTTTAGTTTCGCCAGCACCGCTTTTCCGCTTTGCCTAATGATCTTTCGCTGGCAAAGGTTTTCACGTTTGAATGACTTAACTGGCAAAGGAAAATGATAAAGAATAATTAACAATTAATCGTGGCCGAAGAAAACGTGTAAATTCTGGCAAATAAATGCAAAATCTATCGCCCCATAAGACGAGAGGTCGTCCACATTTTATTTCCCGCAGGCGTTTTACTTGCGTATGCACGATCGCGCAACTTGATCGAAGTGAATGATTTTAACAAACTAAAACTTCTAGGTTTTTTTTGGGTCTGAAAAGTATTCACATGCAAAATTCAGAGAGACATGGGAGATGACGACCGGCCGGCTGAAATATTACACTACGAAAAATCATTTACACATCGAGGAATTAGACGTTAAACGTTTTAAATCTTCCAAACCTCTTATTTTGTGTTTCTTCCCATGCTTTCGAATTTCTCCACGTTTTTTTCCCTGTTAAAACGAGCGACGAGACTCAAAAGATATGAACATTAAAAAACAAACGCATTGTTGAATTAAGCGATATTCAGGTCCTTGTCGAGGCTTGTCCGCTCCAGCCATTATAGGATAACTATAGAATTATCTTTATGCAACGAATACTATTGTTCCGAAAATAGACTTCCCATCGACAAGCGCTCGTCAATACAATTAAAAATTAAGGATTCTAGAATACTTTCGATTACAAAGCAGTTTTAGTTGAACCAAATTCCTCCTCTATTCTGAAAAGGTTGAAAAAATTATTTGACAACAACAACAAAAAAATGATCATGAAATGCTTTTATGAAGATTAATCTTTTTCCTGAGAAGAAAAACACTCAAGTATACGGATTTATGCTTTTAAAAAGTTATGTGTTGACAAGTTCAGTTACATCAAAAAGCGCGCACACTTAGAGTTATTAATCAAAGGACAAATCCTTTGTCTCAGCTATACTGAAAAGAATAAATATATATTTCAAGGTTAGTTCAAAAGTTCTAAGGTAGAAGATTTTGCCGAAAAAAAAAAAAATACCACCGGCCCCTTAAAAGAACTAATCACTGTTTAGGAACTCGTTCAATGAGTTTTTTAAGCTCTTGTCGTATCTCGTTTCTGGCTTAAATATTGCAAGTTAAAACGCGTAAGGACGCGTTTAAGTTCAAAAACCGACTTTTAGTGAAATTTTTTAGTATTTCAAATGTTATTAATAGTAAAAACCAAGCCAACGGAAGAGATTTTTGATCTTGAAAACCTTACACATCCCGGAGCAACAATTCCGGCAGTTTACTTACAATAATCCTTTGCTTTACAACAGGCAACTTCGGATTTTAAAATATCGCGACGTGATGGTTGTGACTGCGATCAAAATTAAGCTGATCGCAGCGATTTTCCTGCCAATCAAAACGGAAGAAAAATAAAACATGCAATGCCCTATTAGCGAGGGAATCCTACGGCCAAGTTTGAAAGACAATAAAATCTTAAAACAAGAAAGATTCTGATCTCTCTATTTTCTGTTGTTGTTTTGTTTTTTTTTTTTACAGTTCCTAAATGCTATAAAAATGCATTTGATAAAAAAGTACGTTTGATTTGTTGACAAATTTTTTTCACCACAGGTTGTAAGTACCATAGACCAACCTGTGCGGACACACTAACTTCCAGCAGTAATATGCTCGAAAAATAATATTTTGACTCGGTCGTTAAAACAAACAAGAAGGTATAACGTTCTCAGACATCATATACCTCTATAGCTTATAAAAGTTTACGCTTCGTACACCGGTATATTGTACGCAAAAATTGGCCAATTAAGTGGTTATTTTTTGTTTAATTCGGTGCGAAGTAAAGTTAACATGTTAAATGAGAAAGGAAAAACAAATCACACGGTGAAAAAAAAAAAAAAGATGGACAAGGACAATAATTCCACTTGAAGCAGGAGCGATATTTACCTCGCTGATTGCATGGTCAAGATAACTCTGATCTGAAAGAACAAAAAACAAACGAACAAACACACCAAAAAAACATTCAGTTTTATGCTTGTGCATGCATGTTTAGTTTTTGTTCACTTGATTCATCAGGTGATATGACTGATATTTTTCTTTTTTGTTGGTGGTATTTCTTTGTTTGTTTGTTTTTTTGTTTTCTAATCTGTTTACTTTTTATGGTCTGTTTCCTGAAAGGTGTAGTCGAGTTTCCCCGTTGTTTCAATATGAAAGCGTTTTTTTGAAACGGTGATGTTTTATAAACATATTGGCCATGGAAAGTTATTCAAACGGAGTTTAGCTCGTATTTAACAAAACGGAGTTCTAAGCCATTCTCAGTTTGCCAAAAGCTTTTATGTAAACACCGTTTATCGTGAACAATTTCGTGAAAGCATATAGCGTAGACTGGAAAAGCATTTGTCTTCTTGAAAACACCCACTATGGACGAGATCCAGGAGGTGCAAAGATTTCTTAAACCGCGGTCTAAATTAGACTTCGTTTAAATAATAACTGACCCACTGTCTTTTAGCTGAGATTTTCGACGCAGCTAGCAAATTCTAAATGTTCCATCCTTTGTATTAACTTAAATGTAATGCCCGGAGAAGTTCTGGTAAAAACTACTGACTAGTGTTTTCTTGACGTGAAGTCAGTCCTAATTTGGTTATCTTTACGCAGTGTGAATCTCAAAAATATAATCCCAGCACCAGATATAGTTTGTTAAATTGTATTTAAAACAAAATAAATAAATAAAGAACAATAAATAAACAAATATTATTTAGCAGACCAAATTAATCCGCGAAGAACACTAATTTCAAAGTGACGTAATTCGTCTTCTTTGTTAATTACAGTCGTCAAGTTTTTTACGACGACATGGGCTCCTGACGACGATAAATAACTCGTTCAAACTACAAGTCAACGTCTATTTAAAACTACTGGTCAAGTTCCTCGTAAATTTATTTTTGTTTAAATTGTTATATTATTAGTTATTCTCACTAATATTCTCTCTCGAGTTATTCTCAGTAATTATTGGTCACAGTTCGACCCAACAGACTGAACTGCGAGCCATAAAAAAAGATTCTACGTCGGTTTATTACTTATCTTATATCTGTATATATAATGATTGGACTGCTCCAAAACAAACGCAAACTGACAAAAGAGCAGAAAGATGCAATGGTTATATATTGGCCGGAACACAGAAGAAGAAATAGATACTCAGTAGAGAGGCAACATGTCTTAGATTGAATGTGTACTTCATGCAGTAAACGCCGTATAGACGACTCATACATATATTGCCTTAAAATGGAGGTGAAATAAAATGAACAATATAAATTATGGTGGCCCTCTGTGACTTGGTGGCTTCGGTAGAAAACGCATTCAATTTTCGCTATCCCCTGTTTCTGAGACAGAACTTCTTGAAGCCCGTGCCTGCTTGTTTCTACTAATTTTACACCTTGATTGTGCCTGTTATGTCAAAGACCGCTTTATAACTCATTATACTTGCTTCGAAGCTCGTCATGGTCGATCATGACAACTGCAACACAATTTATGAATCTGAATTATAAACATCGCCCTTAATTATAAACCGACTTACTTCTGAAGCAAACACCAGTGGAATATATTGTCCGCCTTCTTGCAAAGATTGGCATAAAAAGTCCAATACTTAATTTAAGACCATTCAAGATTTATGAATGATCAGGACAGCGCCAGCGGCTTTACCGCTATTCAGTTTGCTCCGAAAATTCAAAAGTTTTGTGTTAGTTCCGAACTTGGAGCTGTTTCTGCTGTGAACAAATGCAATACCCCATTGGTTTCTAATTTGGCCATCTAAATTCGCAAGTCTATATAATAGTCTTAGATTGTAGTACGTCCTATACCCTGCACTAAAAGCGTTTTCAATCCCTCTATTAGCATTCAGAAGATATTAGGGTTAGTTCTCTCGAAACTAAAAAATATACATATTTTTAAGAGCCAAGAAAATTCTTTCCGGTCGATTTTTTTTATAAATTATACTGAGTCGAAAAGAGTTGGCAAAAAAAAAAATAAAAGGCGGCTCGAACAAACAGTTTTGTGACGGAAATTAAGCACTCAAGATCAAGTGATCTAAAAAAGGCATTTTTTTTTATAACATCATGCAAGGATCAAACGGATAGCTGCCTGTAAACATTATCGCAGTTTAACCTTCTTTGCAATGCTCGGGGAGTCAAGCGAGCACGCGAAACATGATTTTTGTTGCCTGAAAAAGGAAATATTTTATTTTTATTTTTTCACATAAAAGCGTAAAAGAGGAGAACACACAAAAAAGAAACATGAATGTTCATTCAAAGCATGATTTCCATGAAAATATGACAATCACAAACTCAGAAACATACCAATTTTACAAATTTGCCAAAGCAAGCCGAAAGTTTCAACCGTTCTTAACCGATTATTGCACTGGCGTGCTTTTCTGGAGGGGCCAACTTAAAATAAGGAGAAAGAAATGCTAACTGGGGCCTGGGAACTGGGGTCCTGAAAAAGATCGCGACGTACACTTTAATTCCCGCTACATTTGTAATCGAAAAATCCGTTAGAGTCTCATTCAGTTAATTCTGAACACTTCGGATTAGCGTACGCGAGTTACTGGAAGTGTAGTTATTTTTACATTTCTATTAATTGCTGCAAAAATCCCTTATATTTTTGCTACCAATTCCCTTAAAAGAGGTAAACTAGCTTAAACTGTTGCCATAATTTTCTTATCGCCATCATCGAAATCAATTGGTCTGAACATATATTCTCTTCCTATAAAATTACTTCTTCCAAAATGGCATAGTGTCACGTATTAAAATGGGCAAAGGTTAAATTTTACATTCCATCCCGCGATGGTTCCAGGATCGAAATCTGTGTTGGCGACTATTTAGTTGAATTGTTACCTTACCACGGTTATGTAACATGTTTTGATTTGGCTCGCCTATTTCAAAACAAACCTTTGTTGAATGTTTTCTTAAAATTATTCCTTCAGTTTTTTTTTTTAAATTAACGTTATATCTTTGCACTCGAGAGTTTCTGTGTCGAATGGCTATTAAAGCGCGTCTCATGAGGATTAAGTGAGGCTCTTGAACCACTGTGATTTGATTTAGATTTTTGAACCATCTCAAACAATCATATATCAAAGATCAGCTATTTCTTCCTGGGTCAAGCTTAAGATTCCTGCTTTTCTGGCTGCCGACGAAGGCGTTGAAATTTAGCAACTATTTAAAAAACCACAGTCATTTTTCCATCTGCGCTAGTCATCCCATAAAACTAAAAGGTGAGCAAGTTTGTAACGAGAGCGAGTAGAGAGCATATATTTTGAATGAAATTGTCATTTTCCGCCTTATTAACAAACTATGAAAGAACCGATTGTTTTTAACACCACAACAATGCACAATGGAAGAGCTCACCTGATGTGCCCACATGAATTAGCATCACAATATGGTCCAAGAGAACACACAGTACAGCAATTCTGTTATAAACACGGCGCCTTTCAATCACCATCGCCGTGGAATGTTGTAAAACGCGAATAAAGTGCATTACAAAAATGCTTTACCGTTCTCTAACTCTATGCGACGGAATGTCTCTGGCCCTGAGCAAGTTAAGGAAATCATATGATATTGAAGCAAGAGAACGACTTGCTAAGACAGATTTCCTTGCGGTTTAGTATTGTGTAAAGGAATGTCATTGAGTCATCAATTTTTATCTCGGATCGATTAGCTGCAGACCTCTGCAAGAAATCAAAGCTCCAAAAACGCCCCCAAATACAGCCTAATTATTCAATTCCGTGTGTTTTTAGCACGAAAGACTGTTGCAATTTTCAAGCGATGCAACAGATAGAAAAGTTTGAAAACTGCGTACATCATCCAGTTGACAACAGCAACTCAACAGCAATGACCTCGAAAACGCAAAGGGGAATATTCTATTCCCTTGCATCCTGGGGGAATCCCCGATGGTATATTTTGCCTTGCGAAAAAATTGCAAGGTAAAGAAACAAACCAATAGATGCCATTAAATTCAAGAACACGAATTTTCAACTAAGCAATAACCGACCGGTTACGTTGTTTATGAACTGGAACTATTGTACTATTGTTACTTTTCATTACAACCACAACACTGTACTTCTTTTAGCTGGCGCAGGCCTGTATGGTCTTTCTACATTGGAACGAGCGGACACTCAATATGCATCTTTAAAAAGATTTAATTTTAAAACACAGGAGATGCACACTAAAGATGCTGCTTTCGAGAACAACTTATCGCAGTATTGCACCGTTTCGGTCAGATCTACCCTTCAAAATTTCGCCAAGCATAATTGAATGAAAATGTTCACACTTACCTCAAGCGTCTTTGTAAAGGCGTCACTCGGAAGTGCGATCGCAGGAACGATGGAAAATGAGTGCAAAATTCAGAGCTTTCGATGTGTTTCAGCTCCAAAATGCGGGAAAATTGCTCTTTTTGCGACCGCCAACCGTGATCACTGAAAATTCTTACTACGGACTGAGAGACGCCATTGTCCTTTCAAAGTTTTTTACGCGAGTTGCTATATCAACAACCGTATATGAGTTTTGATTGGCTGTTGTTGACAATATGTTCTCAAAATTGGTTCATTCATGGAGTGTTGTCAGTCAAATATTGATCACGTGTCGTGGTGTGATTGCGCGCGGAAAGAATATGCCTAGACTTGTCAACAAACAGTCGATCGTTCAAGTGAAACGATCGATATCTCTCCCATTCTGCGATTATTTGAAGCTCTTACGTTGAAAAAGAAAGGTAAGTTATTGTATTTTAAGCTTCACGATGGTTTCTGACTTTGAGTAAATCGATTTGCGGCTAAATAAAGCTGTCGTTCGATATTATAACACTTTCGCGCCATTTTAAACAACATGGCGCCGTACAATCGTAAACATTTGAAGTCGCAAATTCTGTTTTCTTTTGACAAAATCACCTTTCGAGGAACGATCTATCCTTCACAGGTATTTTACCTGATGCAAAATATACAAGGCAAGCAAATTCCTGTTCCTAAATCTGCTGTGTGTTCGATTTTTCGCTTCTTCTCTTTGTCACCTTAAATTGAAATGGACAAGAAGAATCTCTAAGCGAAACTGACCTTTCTTTTTGTAATGCGTTATTACGTGATTATGTGTTCTTGTCTAAAGACATATCTGATGCATTGTTCCAGCTGATGACCAATCTATCGTAATCTTTCTTGAATAACAATTGTCTGTTAAGAGAAATATTAAACCCAATCAGTGGTTCTTTGTCTCAAACTGAGACCTTTAACACCCTTTTTTGTCTAAATGACAGTCGTCCAACCCGTCAGAATCCTGATATCAGCCTGCATATTACCCACAGTATTTTTAGAATATGATGAAGAGAATTTGTATTACAAAGAAGACTTAATTCACTGGTTGATCCCTTACTTTTTTCCTCGCAACCTTTTTGTTTGGCTGAGCAGGGTTACAATAAGCAGAAATGAAGTGTTGGTCACTTTAAGTTATTAAAGGGTGGAAAAAGAGTGGCAGTAGTTTTGTCTGTAACCATTGCATGTTGGGACAGGTTTGTAGTCCACAGAGGAGATTTTTGATGTACAACAAAGGAGGCCAAATAATAATAACATTATTATTATTCATACATTACCCCAAATTAAGCTTCAAAAAGATCCAGAAAAGTCCTGAATGGTCTAAAACATAGCTTGAAACAAAGCAAGAAAATCTGAAGAAATTTTTCGGTAGATTTTCCTCCCAGCTTTCTATAATCCTTTTTTTCCCCTCTCTTTATTTTTCTTTAAAGGTCTTCAGTCCGCTATTAGAAAACTGTACATGGATTCATCGGATCATCTGGTGAGAGTATTCACAATGATAAGATTATTACATTGTCATACATGATGTACCAAGACAATCAGCTTTTTCGAATTAAGTGGTAAGATTTTGCCTCTGTCCATCAGCCTAGAGCACTGAAGGAGTTAGCCCACAGATATCACGGTCAACAATTTTTGCTTGCCAGCCCATCAAATGATAGTTGCCACATATGTATAAAAATGTGTTAGACGGTGAGTGTAGTGGATCATTCTGCTTGCCAATGGCTGGCAGACTCTCCTGTACGTTATACCCTGGCTTACACAACTACATAGCCTTACCTTAGAGTCCAAAGCTAATGACCCCTAATGGAGACCTTTTTCTGAGTCTTGTGGTTGAAACCATCCTGGCAGGTCATTCTACTACCTCATGCTAATGTGCTTAAATTGTTTTTGCCATGTTGTGAAGAATAACCCAATTTAGTAAATCCCATGGCCACTTAACCCATTCACTCTCAGACCACTTTATGGCAAGATTACATTTTTTTTGAACCTGCAGACAAAATCTTAAATGGTGTTACCAGTCATTTAAAATCTCTTAAAATAGTAGAACATACATGTAGTTAGTTACAGAAGAAATTTGAATTTTTATTGGTGAATTGTTTCTTTATTCCACTATTTGAAGTGAAAGGTTTGATGGACAATGTGTACGTAATTGAATTGTCCCTTCCAGGGTGGCCAGTGTGTGCAGTTCATTACATTGTATTATACAGCCATTTACCTAACACAAGAAACTTAGCCATTTGAGCATGAGTCTCCATGTTTACTGTGTTCATATGATGGCAACTTTATGTTTACTTAATTTTTAACTACATGTACAGTGGTATATACTGTGAGTCAATTTATCATGCATTTATCTTTATGCCTGCACTGTGTGTGGTGAGAAAAGACTGCTATCATGTGACAATCAATAGAGTGACATTAGAGTTATACTTATGCACATAAAAAGCAATAATAGTCCTAATTTCCCCCATGTAGTGAGTGGTCTAACTTTTTATATTTCAAAAATAAATTCTAGATCCCTCCAGAACTTCAAACCTCTAAAGCATGGTGTGACTATTCGAGTGAATGCCCTTCCGTATTTTTTTATGTATTTACTTTCTAGTATTTTACAAATTGAATTTAAACTAAAAATGGAAATTTTGTTGTAAAAGCCAAGGTAAATAATATTAAAGTCTACGTTTTTAGTGAAGGTGCCAAAGTCTGAAATTAGATCCTTGATCAAAACATGGCAAGAGTGCTGGCAGGTAGCCCCAATGGTAGCCTCCCACACATTCAGACTTTAAATGAACATCTGTTCAGGAGGCTAGCTCCATGGCTGGTGGGATCACCCCTTCACCTGTTGTGTTTTTGCCATGATTTGCCACAGGGAAACCTAGCTAAGTTTGTTACCTGTTTAAAATGGTACAAGTATTATATCTTTAGCTAAGTTATAGGCATGCTCCTCACAGCTTGAGGCCAGTAATTTACCTGATCAGAAGCAATATCGGGTTGTTGGTAAACAGGTGCCTTTCCACAGCTCAAAGTACATGCCACACTGACTGAGCCACAGATAAAAATTGACAGTATCAAAAGTGTTTTCTGGCCTCACACCAAAATAACTTGTTGTTTGATATCAAGGGAAAAAGACTTTTTGGTCAAACCTATCAAACATATTTTCTGTTATCACATCTTCCTGCCTAGATGAGCCCTGCTATTTATCAATGTATGGCTAGAGCAGTTTGGAAATTTTCACCTTTTAATGTTGAAATGAATATGAAATATTTTGCTTTGTTCCTGTTTCTGGCCTTGTTTTGTCCTTTTTTTAGAGTTTTGATTTTTCAGTGCCATATTTACCTGAAATATTTTTGCTTGTCAGTGTTGTCATCTGAGCTGTCATTAGGGAGGTTAAGCAGCAACGACAGGGATGGCTAAGAAAGCATCACTTAAAAAGTGAATTCGTGCTGCCTAAAATTTTATCGAGTTGAATTCTAAAGGAATGTATCAAAGTTCAGGAAAAGAAAAAGAAAGTTGTTGTCTTGTGTTCCCATCCTCGACAAAACGTGAAATGAGGCACTTTCACGTTAAATGTGCAGAAGAAATGTGCAAAGTTGTTGTTTTGCCTATCTAAACAAATTGACTTTTTGTTGTACTCGTTGTCATTGCCGTCATCACTTAACCTCCTTATTAAGGCTGGATGTGGGAGCTATATGCAGCTGGCTACTATGAGCATGACCCCTGGCTAACTTCAGGGGAAACAAAAGGGAAAAAGATCCAAAAGAATCCCCTGGCTGTTCAATGCCATGTTTACAGTTTGCACATAACTGGAAACTTGAAATCCCTGAGTCATTATGATTGTGATGATTCTACTACTGACTTTGCAGATAATAAAATAATTATTTTGCATAAAAAAATAATGTAGAGAGGTACCTGCAGCTGTAATCATTGTTCAATTATATGATTTCCCATTGCTTCTAGAACGTTGATGTTGTGCGGCGTTCCTTGCTGTTTAATGTCAGCACTTCACTGGAAGACCAAGATGTCACTGGTGAGAGACAAGAAACTGCCCATTTATCTGAGGGACACTTCTCTGCTGAATTGGAACTACAGAATGAATGTGAAAACCTTTGGCAGGAGTTGAACAGTGTAGGATCATGATTGCTACCTATCAATCTATTTGAAAAACATATTTTTTCTCCAGGGATATTTTTTCTCACCCTATTAAATTTTGGTTTGTTTAACCAGATGCCAACTTTGGAGCGAAGTTTACATGTTTTTAGTGAAATTTGTAACCACTTGAATTGCAATTAAGCCCTGCTATTGTTTTGTAAGGCAAATTATTATAAGAGGCCTACTGTATGGCTGTCCAGGCAAGTCGCCCATAAATAAACATACAAGTTTTTGTATGTTGACAACAGCCTCTAAATATAGATATTTCTTGTAGACATACACTAAAATAGAACATGCATGTACACTGTACAATGTGTATAACGTGATAATCATTGTTATTATTATTTTTATACATGACTTTTTCTCTTAGTTTGAATTATTTGACTTTCCTTTAGCTTTGTTTATGGATTTTCTAAAAGTACCTCCAGGGATTTTTCCTAACATTCTCATTTAATTGAGGCTTGTTTATGTTACTATTTTTATTTGCGGTGACATTTTGAGAGCACAAATCCTCTAACAAGCTGCAGTAAGATAAAATCATGTGTTTATAATGCTGTTAACATCTTTCATTAGTAACTCCAAAGAAAAAATCTGCAACCGCATTATAGTCAATCCAGCCGTGAAAATGTGACCCCATCTAGCGGCACATCCCCACTAGCCTGTTACTAGGAAATATCCCCCCTGGGCTGCGTTGTTCAAAGCCAGGTTAAGATAACCCAAGGGTAGTACGAAATTTGAATTCAGATATGAAAGTTTAAAAAGCAAATTCAGTTTAATTACAATTTGATGATTAGCTACTTTATAAAGAATAGGAAAAAATTAATGTTCTGAGAAAATGCTTTTGATGAAAAGAAAAAGAGACCTGGGTAAAAATGTAACCCTGGGTTAGCGCTAACCAGCCTTCGAACAACTCTGTCCTGGGCTTCAGCTACAAGATCTCCAACTTCATGTGCCAGAGCTTTCCACTATGTGTTCTAGTTTTTATGGAGAATTAATACCATCATCTTCACTAAATATTAAAATTAATTATCCCTCCTCAAATAAGTGCCCCCCCCCCCCCCGCCCCTTTATTAAACCCCCTACCCTCTTCAAACGAGCTTGAAATAAATAAGCAATAGAGAGTACACGGTAAACCCTAAACTTGAATCTTAACATTCATTATTAATTTTTAGACTTAAATATTTTGTTTTACTTGAAGACTCATGCCCGGCTAGAAGCAAGAACTATGGCAGGCTCATCAAAAGTGGATGAAGGCGGCTTGGATGGTTCAAAGGTGGACCTGTTCATAGTTCTTTTTTAAACCTAATTATCAGATTATGTGTACTTTAAATGATTTAAACTATCTAGTATCTTTCTAATTCGGGTGCACCCACACTAATTTAATGAGTCTGTCCCATTCCTGCCTTCCAGCCATGACAGATAGAGATATCCTGCTTGGTAAGACTGATACATGTACAAGTATCACTCACTAGTTAGTCAATAAATATTGTTGCTGGGTGTGCTCTTGAGTGCATGTTATGTTTTGGTTTCTAAAGAAGTAGATTGGAAACAATGATTCTCATTCTTGTTTCTCCATCAGTGGCCACTAAACTGCAGCCAACTTATCTGGGGACTTGTTAAAATCGGATGCAGGTCCCCGTCAAGCTCCTTGTTATGATCTGTCAATATTAATAATTATTGATAGTTAATCTTAATGTGATGAACACACTTATTCATGGATATATTAAACAGTTTGGCATAATTATCCATAGGTACTTGAAAAAGTTCTAAAGGTAAAAGAAAAGAAACTTCAGACAGAACTTGTAGCTTTGGAAAATCAGGGCCTTCAAGGTGAGCATTTACATGAAATTAATCAATTAACTGTACCTTCATAATAATTATGTTTTTATGACACAAGTACCATAAAATTCCTAAAATAAGCCCCTTCAAATATAAGCCCCCAAAACTCATAATGTGAAAAACCATCCATTAAATCACCCCTCCAAATACAAGCCCCCTCCCCCCTCCCCCGGGGACTTGTACTTGGAAATTGCCCTCAAATGCAAAGTAAAACAAAGCAAAAATGGTATATTCCTCCCAAGAATAAGGCTAGCCCAATCGATTTTGAAAGGCAAATTTCCCTCCATAGATAAACCCCTCCAAAAGTAAGCCCCTCAAAAAGGGCCTTTGAAAAATACAAGCACGGGGCCTATTTTCGGAATTTTATGGTATTTGTTTTACCACAGGTTGATTTTATCGGCATCAGTCAGTAGACAAACTTGCCAGCTCATATGAGTGAGCTGTGGTATGTATTGAGGGGGTTACTTATTTGTGGTGGTGCTAACCTTATACATCAATGTGCAAAGAAAGTCGTGTCCGATAGCCAGGGGCTAGTGGATTTTGTTATTGGGCTAGTGATTTTTGTTCTTTACTTGCCCTATGGGCAAGTGCTGTTCTAATCAAAAAGCCATTAGGGTTTTGGGGCTAGTTGAAAGGACTTGTGGGCTATAGTACATACAGTGCTAGCTACAGCTTGCTTGAATATATGGCTGGCTGTAAAACTGACTTGCACCCTGATTTTGCACCCTGTACATACATGAATAATTATGTATATCAATAATTCAATTTTTTAATTCACAACTAGCACAGTATTTCTTCATTATTTTTTTTAATTCCAGTTTTTTCCATAGACAGTATGAAAAGCAACAACAACAAAAATAATAATAAAAAAATTATAATCATAATCATAAATTAAAAAAAAAAGAGTAGATTTTTTAAAACTCTGTTATGATTTCTTTCTTATCATTTATAACAGCCTTTAATCAATATTTTTGCTGTCAGCTATCTGCCAAATTTGGGAGTGGAGCTTTATTTGATGGTAGCGCTCCTTCGAGTTAATTTGATTGATTTTATTGATGGCATGCATGGGAGGGGGCAGGTTTCAACAGACCCTGTTCCTTATCTGTGATGGCACTTATTGAACAGGCTGTTCTAAGTAGCAAGGTGTATTATGCTGCAATGAGCTTGAAATCTACAATGTTTGTGCAACATTAGCTTGTTTTCCTTTTGTTTCTTAGTTACATCAGCAAATCCAGACTACACTGGAACATATCTACGGAGTGAGGTACAGTGTATAAACCCCACTGACTTCAGAGTACATTAAAATAGAATGATTGTTTTGGTTTTTTCACTGTTGTCATTGTTATTTTCTGTTTTTTCTTTTTCTTTTATTATTTTGTCTTGTTTTGTTTTTCTAAGGAATCTGAGCACTGGAAATTTTAATGTGACTTAACCCTTTAAGTTCCAATGGTGTCCAAGATCAATTTTCTCCTTACAATTATCCATACACTGTAAAGAGATAAGTTATGAGAATCAATAAAATGATCACCCAAGAGAAAATGCTTTGATCTAGCTTTGAACAAATTCTCTCAACTAATTCTTTAAGGAAATGTATGGAGATCAGTTTGGAGAATTTGTATGTGGATACTGGGGCTTAAAGGGTTAAGTGTGGTGGATTGGTACATGTAGAGTGGAGGTCATCAATATTCTTTATTCCCGAAAGTGCTCACGTCATTGTTCTCTGCCATCAGATACAACTGTTTTGTTTTATATTAGTTGCTTACAAGTATAACACAGTTGGAAGAGACATTAGAAGTGATTAGAAAGCAACGGAAAGAAGTAGAGGATGAACTTAAGAGGTATTTATTTTTTATCTAAAGTTACTGTCAAACTCAGAATACCTTGAACACCTAAAAATTCAGAGGCCTTATTTGTGTTTTACAAAAAAAAAAACATCCTTGTTACAGGAAAACTCCAACTGGCTACCCTGCGAGCAGAGGCCCTTCGATCTTACTAGATAAGTCTAGGAAGATCGAAGGGCCTCTGCTTGCAGGGTACCCAACTGGCGGGACACGACCGGAAAGAAGAAATACCTACAGGACAGGGCGATTTGAACCATTTATGTCTGGATTGCTAGTCTTGAGACTTGGCTACTCGGTCACATAGTGGACCGCTGATTTTGGGACTTTTGATTGATTACATGGTCATTGATTTGCAGAGAGGAAGAGATTCTTAGTCAGCATAAGGAGATTAGTCACTCTCTTCAAATGAAAATTGAGAGCTTGGAGCAAGAAAAAGAAAATGTCCCTAGTGGAATAAGGTATGCAAAACATTAGTTCTGTGTACGATAAATAATTTTGGGTGCATGGAGGTGTAATGCTGGCCAGGGCAATGGAACCCTTGGTCTATACCAAACCATTGATTTTGCTGATTGAACTATAACAATATTTATTATCTATTGTAGTTCAATAACAAAATTACTTAACTACCCTTTTCTGGACTTACATGTAGAACCCCAAATATCTTCCCTTTGCTAGATTTCTTTTGAAGCAAAAAGCCCAATTCTTGATACCTGCACCACCAGCCAATATTCCACAATTGCTCTGATTTCTACACCTTTCCCATACTAAACATCTTACCCTCCACTATGGCACATCGTGAGTTCATAATCCTATTTAAAATTTATAAAATCAGTGGATATAGCAATTTTCATGCATTTTCGTTTGTCTAGCTCTGTACCTAACACAGTATGCAATGACCGTGAGACTCAGAGTTGTTTGTTTTAGTATTTACCAAGTTGTTTTAGTATTTGTTTATGTGTGGCAGTGTTTCAGGAATTAGATGGGGAGATTTTAATGATTGTTACAAATTCCCAAGAAAAGTAGTTTCGGCTACCTGCAGTGCATAATTATAGATGGAAGATACAACTGTACGTAATGAAATATTCTGTGTTAATTTTTTCAGTCAGATAAAAGAACTTGAAAAACAAAAGAAAGCTGCAGATGTGTATCTTACTCAGATCATGAGAAAACTGGTTTGTAGTAATGCTCCTATTCAGAGGTCTCTTCTTGACTTGTTCACACTCAATAAGGGAAATTTCATCACTGCTTACTGTCAAGCTAACAAAACCGTTGAATGTTTATTGCATTATGTCAAATCACGGCAAAGATTAGGACATGTAAGCAAGCCACACAACCTCAAACTTACAGCTTGTGGTTTAGTTTTCCCACACCCGATTGGTATTTCCCTTGCAACATAAAGTAACATTCCAAAAATAATACTGGTGTTCATGGTCTTGTTAGTTTCAGAGTAGAAGCTGCAAACCTGCGAGTTTAAGTCCATGTCTCAGGCAAATGTTAGTTACTAGGGGTCACTTCGCTCTGATAGAGCATACATGTAGCAGCATCATTGGAGTTTTGAACACAACCATAAGAAATGTCTGCTTTCAAACACCTCACTCATATTCATGAAAGAATATAGAGAATAAAGAATGATTTTTCATCTACAAGATACTTTCCTTTTTACTTGATTCTTTTGTGATAGACGCTGATTATGGTGCCAAATTAGTTGCAACACTAAAATTTAATTAGTAATTATCTATTCATTTGTCATTTTGATCCAGGGATCATTTTTGTCCACAAACTTTCCTTTGCCATCACCTGATGATGTGAAAAGAAACAAGGTACATTTTTTGGACTTAGTTTTCACTACTTTCATTCATTCCTACAACACAGCATTCCAGGAAAGACTGAATGTGCTTATACTGCAGCATTCCTATGGAAAGTGCCCCAGACTATTCAGAAAACAGTGGGAGGGGCCTGGCGGACTGTCCACCTGTAGCTTTTTTCTAAACTTGTTTCTGGTATCTCCATTGTCCCTCTATTGAGAACTCTCTTCACTGTTAGGACTGACTGATTCAAAAAAGAGCAGGGGTGAATTCTTGGTGTGAGTCGTTTAAGGCAATACAAATGACTGAAGAATGGCACGGACCAATTCTACCGTGGGTTTCTGCTTTAAAGAGGTGTTCATTTTATTGAGGTGTCAATGAACAGAGAATTAACCTTCTTGTCTGTTGGTTCTCTGAGAGAAGACCAGACACACATAGGAAGATTTATGAGGGGGTGGGATGGGGAAATAATGTACTTTTGATTTTCATTTGTTATTACCTTACTGTAAAATGCCAAAAATAAGCCCCAGGGGCTTATATTTTTCAAAGGCCCTTTTTAAGGGGCTAATTTTTGGAGGGGCCTATATTCGGAGGGGCTTATGTATGGAGGGAAATTTGCGTTTCAAAATTGATTGGGCTAGCGTGTAGTGGGAAGGAAATTTACCATTTTTGCTTTGTTTTACTTTGTATTCGAGGGCAAATTCCAAGTACAGTACAGTAGTATTTGGAGGGGCAATTTAACGGAGGGTATTTTGCTTTACGATTTTGGGGGGCTTATATTTGGAGGGGCTTATTTTCGGAATTTTTATGGTATCTTATTTGTTTTTTGCCTCCTAGAATCAAGGGAAGGGAGTGCTCTTAGATCCAAACATCAACTATATCTCACTTCAACAGCTAACAGAGGTAAGTACACATGTAGAAAGACTACAATAAAAATATTGAGAGTTCTCAGGGCATTTTATAATAATATTGTAAAAATAATAGTAATAATAATAATGTAATAAGTTAAGGTGATGGTGATGTTGATGACGATGACAGTAATGATAATGATAATGATAATAATGATTATAATGATGATGATGTTGATGACGATGACGGTAATAATAATGATAATGGCAATGACAGTGATAATGAAAATGATAATAACGATGGTAAAAGATTTCCACCTGTCACAATGTTTAACTTGCTTCACGATGTTAACCCTTTAAGTCCCAAGAATAACCAACATCTATTTTCTCCTGACAACGTCAGCAGATCATCAAGAGTAAAGGTTGTGAGAATTAACAAAATTGATCACCAAAGGGAGAATGCTTTGATCTTAAACCAAATTCTCTCAACTATTCTTAAAAGAAATATATGGAGATCAGTCTGAAGAATTTGTATGTGGATCCTGGGCTTAAAGGGTTAAGATGACTTGCCTGGGCCCTTGTCCATTTGGCAAGTAAGGATTGAAAGTTTCTTGCCCAGAACTCAGAGGAATTTCGAGCCTGAGTCCTCCAGTAATATCATCTGAATGGACATTTACAATGCTAGAGGGTGAAAATGTCTAAATATAAACACATTTCATACGACAAATAAATTCTCTCAATAGGACCTGATGAACATGTTGTACACAAGGCCTCACGATCCTTACATCCGAATAAAGGATTTTCACTGGCCTCCGTACATTGAACTGTTACTAAGGTGTGGCATAGCTTTGCGGCACCCTCAAGACTGCAATCGTATCAGACTTGTGGCGTTCAACCGATAAATTACAAAGGCGACTATCTTGAGAAGACGTGTTAATTGGAAAGGCGTTGGGCAGTCCATGATTTCAACCACAGGGCTCAAAATAATGGCCAGTCAAAGGACTTCACTCGTTGGTCATGTTGACTTGTCAGGCACACTCTCATTTTTGGAAGAAAAAGAAAAAAGAAAAAAACAACAATAATAACAGCCAGTTCTCACCCTTTAAATCTTAGATTTTTGTCTCTTTGTAAGACACGCTGACAAACAGAAAATCACACAAGGATTAGTTAACATTTTCCCAGGATAATGTAACCTGTCAGAAACGAGACTTACCCAGCCAAAACATCGTGTACGCCCACCGTCGGAAAATTGTTTTGAGCCTTGAACCGTCAGTGCAGAAGTTTAATTGTTGGATACCAAGTTAGCTGTGGTGAATTGATGTACCGAGTGGTCGCGAGTCTCTCTTCAGTTGAGATAAACGATATTTGGAAATCAAGTGGATCATTTTTCCCCACTGTCTGGTTGGTTAAAAAATTTGCTACGCGGAATGGTAACAGGAAGTGTACCTTGTCCTGTTCTTTACAACAAAATCAAACGAGCAAGGTCACACCTTTTTAAAAGTGCCCATTTTATCATTTATTTTATTTTTCAAGAACCAAACTAATGAACCTAGTTAATTTAAGATAATGGCTTTGTTGTTAAATTCTCTCTATGAAGGTTTATCTTTAAAAAATAACTGTACAAACAGAACATCTTTTAAACGTTTTTTTGAGTACTGTGCAGTACTACATAATTTATATGAATCCGCTGCATTTCGTTTTCAGAAAATGCTTGCATGGCGCGAGAAATTCTTCGAAGTTAAGAAATATACTTAGTAACTGAAACTAACTTTTCTCTTTTTCTCGGCTTCCTTCCTTCTTTCTTTCTTTCCGGTTTACAGTCTGGCATGTCCACGAGAACCGAGAACCGGTCGTCATTTAAAGAATATATTATGTAGTGTAATATAGCTTACTGTGTTCTTTAGTCCGTTTCTCGCTTGTGAACTATATATGTTATCCAAATGGTCACACGGAGGTAAACTGGGACGAGTTAATTTTTACAAAGACTTCCGGGATCGCTATTGGGGACGCGCCGGTTAGCCTTTCCATGCCCTCTGTTACAGTCCCAGAAGCTTTGCGAATGTTAACAGATTCGTAAGTAGCGATTTCGACGAGAAGGGGATTAGTGCCGAAATGTATCCCGCGATTGTAGCTTGATTTTTATTTTTTTATTAGGGACGCGCCGGTCAGCTATTGGCCAATTTTTTTCCCCTGTCCGTAGTAACATTCCCAGAAGTCTTTGCAACAGTTAATTCGTCGCAGTTTTCGTTTCTTAAGTTGGGGATCGTGTGAGAATTCCACAGATCCCCTTAAAATCTACATTTTCTCAAATGGGAGAGTCAGTCCACAAGAACAGGATTTCGTCCATTCACCAGTCACTGGATCCTGTTTACGCCCACTTTCAGGAAAAACATGGCAGTGTCCGTCCCCTGCAACACTTGATTTTCCCTCTGAAAAAGTGTAAAATTGATATTACTAAATATAGCGCAAATGATTCAGGCCTCGTCCACACGAATCCGGATATTTTTCAAACCGCATGCCGTATATTTTTTTTTCACACGAATCGGCCTTCTGTGCAAACGAAACCAGTGAATCTGTTTATTGATCCGCCTGAAATTCGTGTAAAAAATATGCGCCGTCAAAAATACCTGGATTGGTGTCGACGGGGTCTCAGTCAGTGATAAACCAACCCCTTATAGTGGAATGGGAGTGAATACGGCACTTTTGTGGGCTGCTCACTGTGTCTGGGTGGCGAAGGTCCCCTAAATGGCCCGAACGGTACGCAAGTCCATCCCTGCCGGATTGGTCCAAGGGAAGTGTAGAGCCACTCCCCCTTCCCCCGCCCCCGATTTTGTTTGAGGGGAGGGGGAGCAGTGTGCACAGGCTAAGGCCTAAGAAAACAGAATTTGTGAAATGTCGTGAAGAGTACCATACCTTGTCTGTTGAGAGGCCATGACACTGACGCGTCCGTCGTCAGTTCACTCTGTTCATTGTCTAGAGCCTCGGTCGTATTGTTCTCCTAGAAAGACATTCAGATACTGTAATCATTATTTTATTCAACAGCCAGTAGATGCTATAACAGAAAGGGAAGTGGGGCGGGGGGCATTATCTGTTGCAAAGAACCTGCCCTTTAATTCATTAATGCGTTTTTAATAAGGTTATCCGCTCATGATGGATATGGGGTTTTTTGTTTGTTTGTTTGTTTTCTTTTTGTTTCTTTGTAAGTTTGCTTTTTTAAGGATCAAGACTAAGTCGAGGCCCGTAATGATAATGTCTCGGGAAAAAAAGGGCAATCAGAGTGGGCAAAATAGACTTATCTTGTCCGCTCTTATCCTGTCACCCCTCGCGAAGTCAGCTACATGTATATACAAACAGGAGACACCCGCCAATAAGAACCTACCTTTTTTGAAGTTTGGCAAAATAGGTTCTTGTATTTCGGGGTACTTAGGTTTTAATTAGGTTCTTAATTTTTACAAAGGAGGTAACAGATTGTTGATAACTAGAACAATTCACAATTGCATTATTCTAACCCCAACAAACTGATTACCGAATTTATATACAGTTCTGTACAGTTTGGTTCAGTATGTTCTTGTTACACTTACATTTACAACTCAAAGTTACACTATAGTTTATCATAATTTAACTGTAACCCAAATAATTATAAGAACCTGCTTGATCTTGCTTCATGGCTAAGCAGGTTCTTGTGTTTAGGGGTATTGAAGTGAAAACTTTCTGCCAGGAGGTTCTTAATCCACAGTTTCTTATTAGCGGGTGTTTACTGGAACTCTTTTAAACACGCCCCTCTCTACTAATTCCAGAACATTCCAGCAAGGCATCGAACACCAGTGCCATTTGCCTGCATTTAGAACGATGAAGGGTGAAGGACTATCACAAAACTGCTTTCTTTTGATAGCAGTTTTGGTCTTGCATTTACCTCAGTGTCGTATCTCTTCTTAAGTCTTTCTCTGATTAAAAGAGATCTGGTCAGTAGCTTCCAGTTAGCTAACATACGCTTCTCGCGTTTCTGCAAAAAGAAAATTCAATAAGCCACTGAATTCAAGTCGCCGGGCAACTCAGACATCTGACAACACAATAGAAAAACAAAAGGAGAAGTCAACATTTGTAAGTAACATTGGGTTATTTCCCTCTGACGTCACAATTTGTCTGTTGCCCGCTCGACTGTCCGCTCAGAAACTTTTGGCGGGAAAACATTTTGATCATTAGATGTCATGTGACCACGAAGTAGCAAATGAGAGACCGCACAGTAAGTTACCTCTGCCTTCCTTTTCTCAGCTTGTTCCTCCTCCTCTCTCCAAGCATCTAAAAGAACTTTTTCAAATTCCTGGCACACAACCACACCATCAATACTGCAACGATTGACAAAATTAAGCAAAAAAAAAAAAAAAAATCGTTTACCAACATTTCAGTTGATAAAAGACTGCAAAACAAAATCAATAATATGCTGTGTTATGCACCTATCAATGTTAAACCCCAGGGTGGGGGGGGGGGGGGGGGGGGGGGCGGCAGACCCAGGGGAATTTGACATTTTAATGGCAGCCAGAGTCAAATTCCCCACCCTCGGGCACCTACTAAATGCCAATTTCCCGCCTCTGGGGTAACTTTTTCTAACAGAGTTAGGACTTAATAATTGACAGGTTGGAAAGGATATGTCTTTTACAACCTCACATAGAAACAGAAACAGAAGGAACGAAGACTCTTCTATTTATAAACATTCGATCATACAATGAAAGAAGTGATGGTTCATATATACCGAAAAATAAAACAGATTTCCTCACCATTCTTTCGCTCATGTTGTCTTGTTACTTTCAAGAAAAGCAGAGGTCATTTACCTCTGGTGACTTCTGGGTATTACCAAGATGGCAGGTCACTCATTTCCAGTTTCTCTCGGTCTTCCAAGATGGCGGCCATGTCAAATTCCCGACCCTGGGGAAGGCACGCTCAGTCAATTTCCCGTGGGTAGCCCCCCCCCCCCCCCCCCCCCACCCTGGGGCTTAACATTGATAGGTGCATTATTTGTAAGTACAAGTACTGCTGACCAGGTTTCATTTGAATGGTCACGCCACAGGATTTCGTCGTTAACCTTTTAAGCCCCAGTATCCACATATAAATTCTCCAAACTGATCTCCACACACTTCCTTAAAGAATAAGTTGAGAGAATTTGTTCAAAGATCAAAGTATTTTCTCTTGGGTGATCATTTTATTGATTCTCATAACTTATCTCTTTACAGTGTATGGATAATTGTAAGGAGAAAACTGATCTTTGACACTATCGGGACTTAAAGGGTCAAATTTGAGCGGCAATGAGTACAGAGGTCATCAGTAAAGAGTGGGTAAGATTATAAAGTTGTACTTATAGAGGAGCAATTGCATCACAATTTTCGAAGAGAACAATCTACGTGTTCCCACATTTAGTCTGAGCTAATCTTAAAATGCAAAGCTGTCCAGTGATCCCCTGTTTCTCTATTTTTTTTTTCCTTCCTATCTTTTCTTTTCTTTTATCTTTGTTTCCTTGTTAACAGCACCTAACAAAACCGCCTCAATCACTGCCTAAGTCTTTCAACCTGTACAATTACAGTATGGCGTTAGTTACAAGTTCACGTTTAGTAACAACGTACCACATCACTAAGGAAAAACAATTAAAAATCATAGTACCTTAATGTGACGATTATTTAAAGCATACTACTGTACCAGGTAGTATGCGAATACTCACACAGGATGGCTGAATCCACAGTGGAAATCAAATCCAACAACAGCTTGGGCACAGTCAATTCCAAGTTTCTTCGCCACACGTTGAATGCCGTTAACTGTGGAAATAGCGAATTGCTTATGAGTTAATTATAAGACACAAAATGTTAATCTCCCATATATTGGCCGTCGTCATAACGTGATTTCAAACTTACTCTGAATATGTTTGGTTCCCGGAGGAAGCATGCAGGGCAGAAACAGTTCCACATTGCCGTACTCATTCCTTGGTACTTTCCCCTTGAAAACAACACATAGTAAAGTTATTTCTCAGAAAGCCTGAGTAAGACCTTGACCTTATATTGGTTGTTTACCATTTACAAAAAGTTTATAAAATCCGGTTGGAAGGTGAATGGGCAGGACTTTTTGGGTCGTTTCAGCGAAAAAATTTCTGCAAGAAACAGAACATCTGAAAAGGTAGTCCTGTTTTCCCGGACGGGATGTTCCAAACGGAAATTTGTGTTCCATTTCTTCAAAGCCATCTTCGATACCTTTTTTAGGCCTTCGCGGTCGTTTTTCGGTAAATGGAGCTGATTTCTACTAAATTAAATGGTAAACGTGACCCAGAGACGAACTTTACTGGTCCCGAATTTTGCGTATCATTTGCGCAAACCGTTGACCGACCGGTGTTGCCCATATAAATGGTAAACAACCATCATCTCATATGTGTTGCTCAGTTTTTCTGTTTGTTTGTTCGATTGTTTTGTTTTGTTTTGTTTTTTTGTCTTTTCCCGCTAACACGACCGCCACCACCACCAACAAGTGACGCGATGGTAGGCAGGACAAAAAAAGTGATATTGCGCTGGAGGTGATGGCGGGGTGGGACGTAAAAAAACAAAAACAAATACGTAGGGCAATGGTTACAATACACTGAAAAAGAATCACAACCTCGTTCAGTTTGTTCGCTGTTAAAAGTATTCACGTTCTTTCAATCAACTCGTTTACTTTGTCAAATTCAGGTTAACTGCCCTGGAGTCGAATTGCTGACAAACATGTCCAAGTATAGAAACAATTCGTAGACCACCTCTCGAAATTAGGCATTTCCAAATTGTATTGAGGCAGTGACAGCACGTGATGCACGTGCAGAGTTGTTGTTTTGCAAATGGAAGACCTTAGATAACAACGACCTAAACCAGATTGGACACCTTATGAATTTTACACAACGCATTATTTCCGTAATGGAACGAATGAGGCTATAATAGCTGAAGAAACCAAAACTACAGAGCTCCAGTTATGGAGAGAACACAGTAGAGAGTTAGGCACTGATCTACAGTGATTGGGGTTAAGCACTGAACTGAAGGCAGTTAGCTTTCGAATATTGTAATGGGGTACGCCATATATAAGAACATGACTGTATATTTTAAAAATTACTGGATTTGGCAGCTAGTCCTCGATGGTGTAGTGGATATGGATGTAGGCTATAAAGCAAGTGACCCGGGTTCAAAGCATCACAGTGGAGTTTTTCTATTTCACTTTTATATTACACAGTAAAGTTGGACTTAAGTTGTTCTTCATGTAATTTTACTGAAAGAAACAATCTGGTTTAGGTCGTTGTTATCTAAGGTCTTCCTTTGCAAATTCACCACTCCAGAAAATACCATAACATACCATAATGCTCTTTGCTTGTCACCCCAAAATTTTGCAAAAGCATTGTCTTCAGTTTTTCTTGGGTGTTAAAATGGCCCCAGGAGAAACTGAAAACAGTGCTTATGCAGAATTTTGGGGTGACAAACAAAGAGCATTATGGTATGTTATGGTATTTTCTGGAGCGGTCAATTGAACCTTTTTTTTAGCCATACTAAGCTCCCAGAATACGAAGGAGACCATGGCGAGCCGTAGTGTGAAGTACGTAAGTGTTTAATTGTATTTTTTAGCTTTTTTAGTCAGGGCGCTAGTGTTTAAAAAATGCTTTGCCAATTTGTGAACGCTTATTCTAAATGCGCCGTCAGGCACGACACACAAGTGAAACAAACCGATAAGTACACTAATACAGTTGAAGCGAAAGAGGTTGAGGGATAACAGCTCACTAAGTGGTGGAAATGGAACAAACACAAGCAAAACTTGAAAACTTTGCACATGCATCACCCTTCTTTATCATAATTCGTTTGTCGCGGGGAGTCGCAACAAATCATCAACTTCAAGGGAGTTCGCGGTAAGCGAGTTGGAATAATCGCGATATAGATTGCAAAAACGCGAAATTCACCGCTATTGCCTTCTTAAACTCCCTACTTCAGGTACTGACGCCTATAGGAATAAAAATTACACCGAACTAGAAGATTCTGTATTCCTTGCTTAAAGCTCCAAATAAAACTAGTTTGATATTAAATGGTTTTGGCCTTAAGGGATGAGAGATCTCGGGTAGACTTTCATTTACCGGAATCCATTGTTTTCAATATACATTGCTATTCACATTCCGTTCTTTATCCATTGTCATACGTTTTATAGAGTGTTTTCACTCACGTGGCCGGCATCTATGCAAATTTATTGGAACAAAAGAAAGCGTTTGCATAAGAAAAGAGTTCAACTCCCAGAGGATTGGCTTGGGACACCAACATGGCCACTGTTTCATTGTTTTGGGACACAAATATGGCCGCCGTGACGTCATGTGAAAACACTTTATATGATGCTTTGTTATTTATAGTTGAGCCTCTCTAAAACGGCCTCCTTAGGGACAGAAGAAGGTGGCCATTAGGGAGCTTTACCATCGACGACGGCAACTGCAGCGAAAACGTCAGTTTTAAAATGAATTTTCGTTTTTTTCAATCTTTGTCGCGTTTATTCCAATTTGCTGAAAATGGCAAGTGTAGGCGAATTTCCCCGGAGTTGATTTCTTGAGGACCGCACTCAAGTTTAGAGAGAGAAAAAGAGATTTGACGTCGCTTGTTTACGTCCTCCATAAAACTTGCAACTAGACATTTTCACGTCGCGGTGTAGTCGTGCAAGGACGATAAAGAAATGTACAAAAAAGCGTGATGCACGTGCAAAATTGTTGTTTTGCGTAATAAATCTATTGCTTTTTTTTGGCGTCCTCGTTGCAGTCGCCGTGGTCGTTGCTAAAGCTTCCTATTGTAGGGAGGAGGCCGTTGCAGAGAGGTTGAAACAAGAGTGAATGTAGGGACTCTCCTTCAAAAAAAAAAAAATGGCTGTTATAGAGAAGTAGCCGTTAGTGGAGGTTCGACTGAAGTAATAGCCCACGTTGCTATATTAAAATTCTAACATGACTCCGAGGCTTCCTGGTCATATTTCTATAATGTAGGCTGCGTGCAAACGGGCGCAACAACTCCCAACATTGTTGCGCCAACAATGCTGGGAGTTGTTGCGTGCGTGTTGGCAGTGGTGTGCAAACGGATGCAACAACTCCCAACAAGTTTGGGACCTGCAGTGCATCGTGGGAAGAATACAACCCATAAGTCTTTGTAATCCATGCGTAATGAGCATGCGTGGCCCCAACAACGTTGGAAGAACTGCCAGGAAGATCTAACATTGTTGCGTTACGCTTCGGCAATCACGGAACAAAAGAAATGTTGGGAGTTGTTGACTGAAAAGTTTGACCGGTTTCAAACTTTGCGCAACAACGTACAACAACATGCGGCAGGGTGTGCAAACGGACGCAACATGTAACATCCAACAATGTTGCGTCCGTTTGCACGGGGCTTTAGTTTGGTGTTCTTTGTGCTCAAGTCTCTTCTGGGAATTGCGAGACAATACAGTCGTGACAGATTTGCAATTTTGACCCTAAAGGTGATGTTACACGAGACGATTCGCAAAGACGATTTCTAGCGCAACACTGCGTTGCAATGTTGGAACAATAGAGGATGTTAGCATCAACAACGAGTACGAGTACGAGAACGACCTCAAGCCGTACTCGTACTCGAAGTCGTTTTCTCAGCTTTCTATGTTAGCGATGACACCGAGTTCGAGTTTATAGAAAATATTTGAGTCGAGGTAGCGCTTCCACAACAATTTCGAAAACAAAGAATGACTCTAAAAAATGTTCAAGGCTGCTTGTTACTCAGTTACATATTGGAAGGTTTTTTTGGACGAAGAAGAATTTTGTGCTTTATATGATGTAAACAGCACAGATTATCCTGTATTTGGGCATGGAAAGTATCGAAGATTCGACCTGAATCTTCAGTCTTAAAACACGCTAAAACCCATCAAATTCAACACAACCACACTGAATAAAGAAGTAAGTATTCTTTATTGATATCTTCGACTGTTGGGATATTTTCGACCAAATAATGGCAATTTTCGGGTTTTTTTCGTGAGCCTGTGAGGCCTGTGGAGAGACATGAAACTTTCCCGGGTAAATGCAAATTTACTCTGTGTAGGAAATATCGCGTTCGGTTGCTTTTCCTCGACTTCAAAAGCATTTTTTTACATAAAACATAATATAAGGAATGTTCAAGATGATAAAGAGAGGCTAGAAACGAAAAGAAACTGCATTAAACGATCGGAATTTACCTTTGAAAACCAGCTCTTCCCAGTCGTTCTGCCCACTTCGAGTTTTTGGTGAGAACTCGTCGTAGTGCAACTTGACAGGACGTCTTGAAAACGTGGAGGTGCGCAGAACGGATGCGCAGTACGCAAAATCGCTGATCTCGTTCTAGAACTCGTACTCGTTGTCGATGCTAACATCCTCTAATGTTGCAACTGTTCGAAACAACGTCGCAACAATGTTGTTATGCTGTGTTGCGCTAAAAATCGTGGTTGTGAATCGTTCCGTGTAACATCACCTTAAAGCCTCGGAGTCATGTTAGAATTTTAATTTATCGAATGTAGGCTATTATTTCAGATTCCGGTAGATAAAGCACACGCAGTGCAACCCGAGATCTCTTGAACATTATTTGTCTGATGTTTACTCGTTCACACATTTCGTGGAGATCATATGGAAAAATTCTACTTGCATCTTTGGCGGGTGGTGGTTTGTACTTCTCTGTCTGCCATCTGCCAAACAGGTCAATTGTAACCGAGTCACGCTCATGGAGTGGTTGATTCTGCATACACAACCAAACAAAGAAAGTGTGGAAAACATTACATTAATGACGTTAAAAAATTAAAAATATACACATAAAATAATACGTGTTATTCTGACAGTCCTTACCCTTTTGGGTCGTCCTTTTACAACCTTGTATGCCGTTTCACCTTGCTGAATATAAAGTAAACAAACGTATAAATAAATAAATAAATAAATCATGCGACCAGCTCTCGTAAGCGACCACTTATCCAAAACACAAAAAATCCTCTCGAAAACGAGCAACTCGCGTAAGCGACCGCGACCGCGACCACGACCACTTATTTGGATGACAGCTTTAGAATCATCCATTATCTTTTTGTTAGCGACCACTTAATGCGACGCCTAATCTGTACGTTCGATGTATGTGCTACACAACTAAGAGAATGCGATGTGCTTTCAGAACTACGGGCAGCACTAAAACATGGAATCCGGAATCCGGAAACGGAAACGGAAACGGAATACGGAATCCCTGAAAGAAGGTTCCAAGCGATCGATTTGAAAAAAAAATGTTAGCAATGACAATAAAATAACTCAACAGATAAAAAAAAAGACATAGATGAGTCAATTAGCTCAGTAGAGGAGACCGCTGTATCACTAAAGGAGTCGATTCCGGTGAAAAGACTCTTGATACCACTTCCGGGAAAGAATGCAAATACTCATGGGACAGCAAAGCGAGGAGAAAAACGGCAATGACAAAAACTAGTTCCTTAAGAAAAAGGTAAGTTATATGGAGACAGACTTCGTTTAAATTGACAGAGGCGTCGTTTATATAACTGAAAGGCGTCGCCGTCAAGTTTTCCTAAGTGTCTTTTCTGGGTTGTCTTCAACAGCGTTAGGGTTATTTATCAAGACAACTTACTCAAGAGATCCATGGCATTGTGTAGTCCAAAGGGAAGAGAGAATTTGTGCATGCATTTTCTTGATTCCGCAACTGATTACATCAAAATAATGCACCTTGTTTAATAAGCCTCTTCAACAAAAATACGGACGTCAACGTAAACTCAATTACTGGTACACCAGTATTCCATCGATCAGTATTCAGCTTGGCGAAAAAGTTGAACTTATTGCCAAACGTGGTGTGGTCTGAGGCCAATTACTACTATTCTTGACATTTAGCTACAAAGGCAATATTTAACTGTATTATCCAACCCATAGACTCGTGAATAAAATTTAATCGTAAAATCACTATCATCGGCCTTGCAGTGCAATAACTCACACTACGGCAAACCTTATCAAGACACAATAACAAGAATATATTTAAGGGAACTGCCAAGAAAACTAAAACAAATTCTTTTTGGATTGTACTAAATTATGCAATTTGAAATTCTTAAATTTTCTATCATTGATATTTGATTCCGTATTCCGTTCCGTTTCCGTTTCCGTTTCTGGGTTCCGGATTCCGTGTTTTAGTGCTGCCGCAGAACTACACATATCTTATATTAGAAATTGCAAGAAATGAATTATCTTCCAAATTGTAGACGTGTTTGGCCCTCTTCTAGGAAGCAACCTCCTGAGGTTCTAATTTCGTTAGCGACCATGCACCTCCTGCAAACCAGCGACCACTAAATCGTGTAATATTGGGTGGTTGTTTACGGGAGGTTTGACGGTAAAACAAAATACTGTCAATTTAGAATTCTTTTGGAAACCAACCAAGGAGATTTACGGCATGTAAACGCATTTGCTGTTGAAAGATCCATTAATCTAGCGGGCACGTGACACATGTCACGTTTGTTCTCACCTTGACCACTAGCGCTTCATTCAACCACTTTTCTCGGGTGTGAAGCTACAAAATACGAACAAACATAAACATCAGCTAACTTGGGACGATCTTCCCCCACATCAAGGCAGTAATGAAAGCCGAACAATAACAGTATTTCAAGTAAGCATTCTTAATCCCCAGGGGATCAACAAACGCAACTTATTCATTGATTTTCACGTCGGTCGACACGTTCCTACAAATAGAGTACCTCCACCACCTGGCCCGGTTCCTCGAAAGATGGTTAAGTTTAACCCAGGATTAAGCCAAAATTCAAGCAAAGTTTTCTTGTCTAAGAACATGCAACTCGAGGTTACAAAACACTGTTGAGCCTTCACAACAAGATACAGTAATGATACTACAAAAATTAATGTTACCCTAAGCAATGCATAGGAATGTAAAATAAAAAAAAACGGAACAAAATTTTGATATGTAAAAAACAATCCTTTGCTTCTCTCAAAGCACTTTTCTTTCTTTTTTTTACGGATGGCCAATTTACTTCAACAACTCAATTGAAAAAAACAAACAACCAAACAAACAAAAGATTGATATTTCAGAATATAAACGAACAACTAAACTTTTATTCTACTATCCACTTACAGTGTGAACGCATTCTCTTGCATAAACTGCTTCACCACGACAGTAACCCAAAATGGTAGCAGTTTCGGGGTATATAGCTGCAACATTGATAACACATATTAGTATATTAGTAAAATCTAACTAGTGGTCTATCATCAATGTTGCGTTCTGATTGGTTGAGCTACTACCAGGCTATATGTCATAGTCCACTAGTAGCGAAAAGCGCGTGCTTTTTGGCGGCAAAAAAGGATTAATGACAAACTTTAACTAGCTAAACTTGTTTTATTCTCGATATTTTTGACCAACTAGTTGGATTTTACTAAAACAATTATTCCCCTCGCCCTCATGGCCTCATGACTCAGAGCCCACTCGGGCTCGAGGAATAATTGTTAAATAGTCATCGTATTAACAATATGAATCCCAATTATTAAACTAAAAAATTAGATTACCGCAACTTTCAAAATTTTTTTGACGTTGTGTATATGAAGTGGTTCAATTTTATCCTTGATTTAAATTTTATTTTCTTTTATTTTTGGGTATGGTAATGTATGATAATGATTTTAAGACAAAAGAAAATAAAATTTAGACCAAGGATAAAATAGAATCACATGATATAATTCAAACAACGTGACATATCTACCTCGACTATTACAAAGAAATTTATAGGCCGGTACACTGCAAACTGAAAAGAATTCGACTTCGAAGTCTGACATTTTCTTTTAGGGTCAGCACTCGTTAACATCCGTCGACAGGCCCTTGGACACCTTATGAAGTTTACACAAGGTAGATTAAAGTACACATAGCATCAACCCCAACCCAAAAAAGGAACCTAACCAGTTTCGAAACAGTGCTTAACCCTAATCAGTAAAGGCAGTGCTTAACCCTAATCTGTAAAACGCAGTGCTTAACTGGCTAATCCAAAACGATAAGGAATACTACGTTCTGTAAACTTCATAAGGTGTCCAGGGGCCTTTCGACAGATGTTAAAAAGTGCTGACCTTCTTTTAGCCCCATGTTCCAGAATCCAAGAAAGTCCTGGATTCTGGATTCCACGGCGTGAGTTCCAGATTCCAGGTATTGGATTCCGGATTCATTGTCAGAAGAACTTGGACTCCGGATCTCCCTTACATTGGCCATACTTTAACATGACAGTAAATACAGAATCACTTACTGTCAGCAGAAATGGGAAGGAGCCTATCCCGCTTTCTGCTCCGATTACAACGCACGATGAAACGAGACAAGCTAGACTGTAAAACAGTCCGTATTTTTGCGTATTCCAGTAAGCGCGAGCAGTCAAACGAAAGGTCTGGAACGAGGCTGAAAACGGAGAGTGAGACTGGAGAGTGCGGCTCGCGCGCTTCGCGCGTGTAAGACTCTTACGCCACGCTTCACCGATTTTCGTACTGATTTTGAGAAAAAGACCGACTGTTTTGCAGTCTAAGAGAAGCTGTTATTTTCAAATGCCACCCCGAACCTTAAATTAGTGCCTTAGGTCCCCTCCACACGAATCCGGATATTTTTTTTAAAGCGCATACATTTTTACATGAATCGGCCTTCCGTCCTCACACATTCCGTGGAAACCGCACTTTAGAATGGTTAAAGACCCCGTCCACACGAATCCGAGTAAACAAATATACCGTTTTAAATATGTCCGGATTCGTGTGGACGAGGTCTTAGTGAACAGGGATGCGGGAACAGTCTATTGTACCATTTCTGCTTCTGAGTGGTATATAATGACAGCCTAAAGAAACGTTTTACGAATTCTCCCCACTAACCTTCGAACTTTAGAAGATGTCTCTTCAACACATACCTGCAAAACAAAACAAAATACCAGTAACATGCATCACGTGTCTAAAAGACAGGATAGCTTACATCTGTCCAAGCAACACATAGCCATAACTTTGCATATTTTTGTCTGTTAGTTGTAGAAGGAGATTTGTCAAACTTTTACTCCATAATATACTTAACTCAACTTATATTTAAGCGGTGCGCACCTTAAATACTTAGCCCTAACAAGAATTTTGTCACGTCATGTCGGCCTTATTGGCGCACCAAGAAAATAACATATCCACTCGGGTTACACGCGACGAGGGTTTCTTTTACTCCCAAAGCGTTCAACGTCAACTTTTTCGTCCGGGGTTTGACGACTGGTCAACGTTAAATAGACATCTTCCTGGGAAACAAACTCAGTTTCCGTATTTGCACTTTTCAGATTAAGCTAACCGGCTTTTTACACTGAATCGCTACGCTGTTTTCACTTGATCATAATGCTGTGTGGTTCTCGTTAACTGCACACCTTCGTCGCTAGTAAAGATCAGTCGTCAAGTAATCTGGGTTTGCTCGGAAAGGCAATACAATAAAATAACACAGTACTTACAAAGGGTGATTTTTATACTCAGTTATACTGGTGGGCAAGGGCTTGTCAAGAAGCTGATCTGGTGGAAATATACAAATCAAAACATATAATATTAAACTAACAAAAATAAATGCAATGAAAGGGTCAGATGGCAGAGTGGTATTAAACTATAAATGCACTTAACTACTTTAAAAGGGCACGAAAAAATACTGTTTAGATAAATGTGTTTGAATTAGTCCAACTCCAGAAATCTATATACAGTATATATATCATATCAGCTAATATCAAACGTGTCTAGTAAGTCATGACAGTTCACGTAGGGGCACCCAACGAGAATATAGGTCAAAACCATTTAAACATAGCATTGTTGAACGTATTTTAGTATTTAAACGGTAGATATAGGCATATTTTCCCCTAAAAATTTTTCATCTGTTCGGATTTCCTAGCTGAAAGTCTAGTGATCCAAAAATTATTGGGATCAAAACCTACCTTTTCGAAAATTTCTGCCAGAAATAAGGCTCCCGAAAATTCTAGGTGACATTTTTAGGATAAAAATCCGTTGAAAATGGGCAATTATACCATTTTGGCGGGGGGGGGGGGGGGGGGGGGGGTTCGTAAATCCTAGGAGAGGCAGGGAAGCAAGAAATTTAACAACAAATGTTCCGAAAATTCTAGATCTCAAATCGTCTTCCGAACAGATATTTTGCAAAAACTGTCGTTGGGTGCCCCTGACGCAGGTACCGAACATGGTCCGGCTTTTTGAAAAAAAGTTGACCGCAGTTTGAACACAATGGTAGCATTACCTTCAATGTGGGCGTCTTCCATTTCCACCATTTTCTACCAAAAAATACATGAAATTAATTCTTTTATTAATTACTTTGCGTTTTCGAGTCGTAAATAATATATAGCAGTTTCTTCTTACTCGGATAGGCTAGATATTATCAGCAGAAGTTCGTAACTAGGGCAGGCCAATCAGAGAATTAAGCAAGTAATCATAACTATAACAAAATTGTCAAATCTGATTGGCTATCAACTGCCCTGATTTCAGCCTTAATTGGACAGTTTAATAGGACAGTACGCGCCATCACGCGCGCGCTTAAATGGCTTTTTTTTTCACTGCTAGCAAAACAAAATTTCGAATTTCTTGTGTTTTCATTTAAAAAATAGCCTATTATATTACAAATTTTGTTAAAGTTATGATTAATTAGTAACAGACCTTCGTGTCGTCCAATTCGGTCTGTAATCATACCCGTGATTAAACAAATCGGACTCCCGCTACGCGGTCGTCCGATTTTGTTAATCACTCGTATGATTACAGACCGAATTGGACTCCACTCAGGCCTGTTACCATTACTAATATAACAGACGGTTTACGCCGGTTTCGCTACTTGTCTAGTTCGCTACGTTCGAGTTCGCTACATGTTCGCTACCAACATACCGAGTTCACTACCTCTGTTAATTCACTGTTTTAAATTCTCTTGTAACCATAAGCCACAAGGAATATCTCGAATTTATACTCCCAAAATGGATCGAGACGACTCTACATGTATTAATTGAAAACGTTTTCACATCAAGCCAGACTCTAGACTCTAGTTTGCCTCTGAATTAACAGAGGACAGAGGTAGCGAACTCGGTATGTTGGTAGCGAACATGTAGCGAACTCGCACGTAGCGAACTAGACAAGTAGCGAAACCGGCTGTTACCTAACAGAGCCTCCTACCTTATTTTTCGACCTGTAGGGATGAAGAGTATCTTCCCACCATTCAGTATCAATACGAAGCTTCCTAGTCTTGGACATCCAGGACGAAGCGTATCTGTTGGTCACATCTTTGACAGCATTTTCTTGAAAAGAAACAGGTAACCGTGACATTAACCGATCAGGTAGTGTACATATAACATCTCCATATATACATGTATATATTTTTTTCTTTACAGTAAAGACGTCCAACGAGATTAACGTATAGTCGGACAAACAAGAAAAGTTGTCAAACGTACATTTATTTTCTTGTCATGTGTTATTTATTTATTTATTTTTAAATTACGGTGTAAGAGACGGACGGCCCTGACAACACTTAAAGAGTAGAAAACATGAGATAGGATGTAGAAACAAAAATGACAAGTCAAAATCCTGCTTTGTACTTTGAGTGAGAAGTTTATTGATGGAATTGATTCATTAAAACTCGATTGCGTTCAAAATGAAGGTTAGTTTTGCTGGAGAATGAGAATGACCCAACAGTCATGGGGTATCCTGTGTTTCACGGAAACTTACTGTTGTCAAATGCTGTGACATAGACCAGAGGCTGGGTGGCCTCTTTTTCGCACAGCTCGGGATGATTGATGCTTGAGGATTCAAGGTGAACACCTGTTGGAATAATAATGAGATAATAAAAATAATGATAATGAAATTGATACTGATACTGCTAATGATAATGATAATGATAAGGACAATGAATTTACTCGCAAGGAAAAAAGTCGTGCAAAATCCGCTGGTAAATCTAACTTTTCTAGAGTTGTTGGAGAACTGGCAGTGGCCTCATGGTTCGGCCAACAACTTCTCAGTTTTCAAGGATATGTCGGTAGTTTTGTGCTTGCCTTTTCATTGCCAACACTTTCATCCAACTTTTAGGAATGCTTCAAAATTTGTAATCTTTTAATTATAAAGCGCCAAATTCGTGAATTTTCGAAGGGTATGAAGACCACAACCAAACTATCCCAGAGTCACACAACTGACTGATAGTTTGGCCCCAAAATTCACGTTATGATTTTCCATCATTTAGAACCATCTATACATCTTAACAACATCAGAGTGTCAAAACAATTTGGGAAATTTGAACAGCTAGCCAACAGCTACTTTTACGTCCAAGGAAATTAAACCTTGTTCGATAGTATACGAACCAGGTCCTGAAAAAGTCAAACTGATTATACTGAAGACGAAACACTTACAGATCCACTTTTTTTCAACGGGTAAATAAACTTCGGTCCACCAGTTGGAGTCTAAAAGAAAATAAATCACAAGGTGTAAATGAGCTTCTTATACAAACTGCTAAAAGTGCTACATGTGGCCCGGGTTCGAATCCTGGCGTCGACGCCATATGTGGTGTGAATTTGTTGGTTCTCTCCTTTGCCCCGAGAGGTTTTTACCCGGGTACTCAGGTTTTCCCCTCTCCTTAAAAACCAACACTTTCAAATTCCAATTCGATCTGGAACGCACGGACACGTTTCAACGAGTTCTTATGAACTCCTTAGTGCTCCGTGGGTAAACAAATTACAATTAACATCAGCTGACTTCAAGAAGTGCCTCTGGACTGGTGTATAGGCTAATTTGCACCTGTCCTTTTCACCATGCTTGCCATTTTAAATAACAACGGAAACTGTGTTCACACTGGTATAGTATGAAGAGAAATAGCACAGAACTGGTTCAAAGTCGTTCACACGCATCAAACATCCTCCCGGAGCAGTTGGCCGAGAGGGTCTGGTGAACTAAACCTTAGTCCTCACAAAGTCCTCACTCTTGAATATTATTTTACTTACGTCTCAGTGGATTCCAGTCCTTACTCCTATTTATTCGCTTTTGCGGCAGTCAATACCTGTTCACAGTGCACCAAAGTCTGGCACATAACCTATCCGATAAAAGGCACAACGCACAGCTTCCCATTGTTATAGAATTCGCCCCACAATACTGTTCTTAAGCGTGAACACAAGCCCTATCTGTTATGGTTTTCATGCTAGCGAAAGAGTTATCTGATACAGTGTGAACATGGCCTGAGAAGAGACTGCTATCAGTCCACCAAATTAGATGACGCACTACGAAAACACAAACCTTGCACATTAAAAACATATCCCAGGCACTGCACACTTTCATCTGACTCATCAGAGCTGATAATCTTCACAGCCTTTTTCTTCCCCGTTGATGACCCAGCTGAAGCTCGTCTTCTCACCAACGGTTTGCTAGTAACTTCAAAATCGCTGTCGTCATCCATAAGATCAACAAACGATAGGCCACTAGTTTCACCTGGTGAGCTATTATCACTTTCCGCTGATTTCTTTCTTCTAGAGAGAGGTGTTTTGTCCTTTACTTTAGACTTTCCGCTCATGGTGCATTTTTCCTCAGAGTTCTCTTCACTTTCACTTGATTCCTGCTCAATCCATTCGGTATCAGCATCACTATCACCATCAACGCTTCCTGACAAAGAGTAGTCCACTTTCTTCCTCTTACGCAAAGGTCGATTGTTTTTCTTTTTGCCTTTCGTACCAGTCCTGGCAGGATGATCTAACACCTCCTTATCTGTTTTATCAGCCTGTTTCTTTCTTTTAGGTGTCGTCACAGCACAATTGGATTTGTTCAATCTCCCCTTTTTCTTTGCCAGAGATTTCTCCACATTCCCATCTGCCACTTGACCACCGTCACTCTTATTGTCTGCACTACAATTTATCCGTTTATTTGATGGACTTGTAATTTCATTTTCAGTTTTGATCTCTTTAATACTATCAACTGAAATATCACTTTTACTTGGAGTAGATGTCTTTAAACTGCCATTCTTAGTACTCTTGGCTGTACTCTTGACATTCTTCTTTTTTAAAGTCTGTATGATTAAAGAAAAAAGATTAATGAAGATTGGAATCTTATTCTGAGATACCACTACAACTGTCTATAGCCTGAATGTACGTACATGTATCTTCTGAAAAAAAATACAAAGCTTTAAAAGGTAAAGATTTATAACTAAGCCTCACATTGATACTTGAAAGAACAGTGTCCAGGTGGGTTATTAAAAAGCCCATTAACCCTTTAAGTCCCAATAGTGACCAACATCAATTTTCTCCTAATGATATCCATACAATGTCAAGAGATTAGGTTATGAGAATCAATAAAATGATCACCAAAGGGAAAATGCCTTGATCTTTTATCAATAAATTCTCTAAACTCATTCTTTAAGGAAATGTACAGAGATCAGTTTGGAGAATTTTTATGTGGATATTGGGACTTAAACGGTTAAAAACAGTAAAATTCACAGTGATCAAGGGAGCCAAGGGAATTACAGTGCAATATCAACATGGCAACGCTCATAGGCACTACAGCCTTGACCCTTTGTTAGAAAGAGCCAAGCAGTGCTATCATTGGTCATACACTAACTGGGCACTTGTAACATCTGATTCAACAAGCTCCAAGCCATGCTATCATTGGTCATACACTAACTGGGCACTTGTAACATCTGATTCAACAAGCTCCAAGCCATGCTATCATTGGTCATACACTAACTGTGCACAACACCTGATTCAACAAGCTACGACTTCTTGGGGCATATATTTTCAGAAATGCTTTGAGAGAGCATGGTTTGTAGAGGGTGGGTTGTGGATCAATGATGATCCTGCTTTCTTCAGCAGTACTATGAGCAATGCGCAGCATGGAGTCTGCAATGGAGTCTGAAAACAAGGCACAAGATGTGATCCAGTCTTATTGGAGACTTTTTTCCACTGTATGACTTGCAGGTACATGTATCCACAGGAGCAAAGTTGCCATATGATATGAGGGCATTATGACGAGCCTTGGCTATTATTACACTGGGCGCAGGTGGAATTGACTGATGCATAAAGAGTTGTGTTATTAATACATGTAGGTTAAATTCAGATAGAATTTTATGAAAGACAACTTACCTTTGAGATTGATTTTCCCTCCAAATCACCCTTGACTGATATAGGCTGACACAAGAAAAAGTTGAACAAAGTTTTAAAATAAATATACATGGAAATTGAAAACTCGCTTTAAATGTATGATATCAAAACAAACAGATACATGAAAGCAAACAAAGACCCTCTTATATGTAGTCTTTCCTACAGAACCGGGGAACCATCTTTAATTAAAGTTAGATTTTAATGTCTCATTGTCTTCAACAAAATAAAGTCTTATGAAAAATAAACATGTGCAAACAAAAAAACAGACAAACAAAAACAATACTAAACAACAAAAACAAAAAGCACTGTCAATGCCTAAGAAATTCAGCCACATTACATCTTAATTATTACTTATGTTATACTGTGTTACAATGACAAAAAATTAGCTTTTAACAAGGTTAAGAAATAGAAAATGACAAAAAAGTAAACATCAATCTTACCTGCATAGAATATACAAGTCTTGTGAGGTGTCCAAGGGATCTAAGAACAGCAACAAATACCTGGACAAAGGACAAATAAATTTAAGAGTGTTAAAGATAAGGATGCAGGAACCTTTCAGTGGTCTAAAGAACCGACCAAACAACAATAACAACAAATTTATACAGGAGTGAAAGATCTGATAGTAAAGAACAATAACAAAAACAACAATATGTTATGTTAAAAAACAAACAAACAAACATTTAATTTTACATGTACTGAAAGCCTATGCCTCTTCAAGTCTAAGATGTTGGGAAGCTCTTAAAAACATTTGGGTATTAGGAATGGGGTTATAGGGGTGGCCTTCACTGTAGGGGGTGTTGATACAATGCATGAACTAAACAAAGTATTCACAAACCTCAGATAAATTTTGAAACTTAGCAGCTTGCTTGTCCGTCTAAAAAAAACAAAAAAAAAAACAATAATGGACTAAAACATATCCAAACAAAAGAAGTCTAATCTACATGTACAGTTATATTAAATTTTGAATAATATCATTTTCAACAAGGGTACACAGTAACAGAACATGTCATTTTCAATAAAAGGTAACAGACGAAACAAACATTTCCATGCAAACAGCTGTACTGTGAGTGAACTCATGTACACCTCTACTCACTTTGATCTTTCATGGGATCTCTTCCCTTAATTATCACATTTGTATCATCTCTACAAATTTAAATCCTTGATAAAGGACCAGAGAGATTAAAACGTTGATACAACACACATACTGTACATTGTCTGCAAAGTATTACTACTAACACCGATTAAAAGAAGAGTATTATCTATTTCACTCCTTTTACCTCTTTGTCACCTGTTTGAAGATCATCAATACTTGAAAACTCCCCCTGAAACCTGCATTTTATCAACAAAACAAAAATTCAATAATTGTAGGAAGTTTGGTTGTTATCAGCATCCCAGAAACAGAGTTAAGAGAGGACATTAATTAAACATTTACAATTGCAGACATAAAAACATCATCTAGCCATTCTTCCACTGACAATTTTAATTCACTAAAAAATGAAATTCAACAATTAAAACCACATAAACCCCATCAAATAAACAAACAACCCAAACACAAGGACTACAATGTTCAAACTAACATGTTTGAAGGACACTTTTTTCCTTGTTTACTCAAAAAGAAATATAGTGCACTAACCATTTTAGAAAGTTTGTCAGCTGAGCCACATCCCACTTCCGTTTGTTGACAGAGACAAAATCTTTGGGAATGTGGGACAGCAAAACAGCCTGTTGATAATAAACTGGATCAACTTTCCAATGAAAGTGAAGCAAAATCATGTAGTAGTTTTGACTGACAACTGGTGATAGCGAGCCTGCATGGCTCAGTGTAGGTCCTTTTGCAGGACTCTCTTTAAAGAGGAGTGGGTTCCAGCACTGCCAGAGTCATTGTGTTGTGTTCTTGGGCAAGACAGTTTACTCTCACCATGCCTCAGTACCTACCCACCCAGCGTTATAAATGGGTATGCAAAGGATGAAAAAACAATGGTTACTCCATTGTGGAAATGCGGGGTCAAATGCGTGTTCCATTAAATATACATTACAGTTTTCCATGTTTCTGTTGCTGCTTTTACAACGGAACCAGAACACTTTTTTACATGTTTCCAACAGATTTCCGTTTCAGGAATCACTGTTTCCTCAATCATTAACCAATGTTTATGTTGCAGAAATGCGAAATTCCGTACTGGAAACTGGTTATTTTGTTCCTTCTTCTTCTGGTGAATTTAATGCTACAGTAGATGTAACCCTCCGATCAACTCGTATCCTATTGGGTGAGGGGGGAGGGGAGGGGGGGAGAGGGTGGGGACATTTAGGCATAGAAATATTCTTTGTTGCTGGAGTGGTACAGAAACTGGGTTAAGCTCCAGCATGATGGGCCTCTTGGCTCAATATCTGACTTTAATAAAACAACCCATAAGTTACAAGTAATATCATGAAAAAGATACAGTCTCGTACAAACAGATACTGACACAAACAGTGAATTGCTGTAACACACCTGCAAAACTTGATCATTACAAATGCCATTCCTGAAAATTCCATGAGCAACAAGAGCTAAAAGATGAACCTAAAAATGCCAATAAAATAAATGCATGTGTTACTACTAAGTGATTGCAACAAGGAAAAATTGATACTGCTGTCAATGATGGTAAATCCATGTAAGAAATTAGAAATTCATATTTTAAATTTAATTGTGCTGCAGTTGCAAGAGATGGACATGCACTTGTGCTTTATACAACAGAGCCCATAAAATGGCATTTTCATAAAAATATGTGTGGACTTCCTGTTGTTGTTACTGTTCTATTTTGCCATAATTTGTTGCTGTTTCTGTCATCTTCATGCAGCTGTCATTATCATGCAGTCATTATCAATATCAAAACCATTATCATTACATTTATTATTATTTATTTATTTTATTTCAGTACATGTTGTTATCACTATTTTGTACATTTACATGATTCTTGTATTGCAGTTGATGTTGTTGTTCTTGCTGCACAATGAATTTGTATTATACTTGTTTATTTGTTTGCTTTTTGCTAACTAAATTGAAGAAAGCTAAAACAACTGAACAAACCTTGTGGACTTTTGTAAAAACATCCTTTCTATATCTGTTAATTGACCTTTTAATATACTTCATGAAATCTTCCTGGGTCCTAGAAAAGGAAAAATATCAATGACAACAAGTCTAGCATCCCAAGCTCCTTCTGAATATTTGGAACATTTTTCTGCTGACCAATCAGCGTGCGAGAAATCACTCAGTTTTTGTAAAAATAATTAACAAATCCACAACAATTTTCCATAGTCTCTACTCTTATCAGCCAAAAAAATGATGTCAAAATTAATGTTCAAAATCCACGCCCAAGTGGAACCACAAGCCACAGCTCAGTGGTTCTACTGAAAAAACAAGTCTTCAACATTATGCTATTTCTATTGTCCATAAGAGTATCAAGTCTAGAGAAATCACTCCATTATTGTAAAAACTGCAGTGACATCACAGGGAGAGTTAACAGAATAATCCAAGGAACATTAACATTACCATCCTTTTTTCTTCTTTTTGGTGCCTGGTACAGTAATGCTAATCTCCACAGACTTCTTAATGGGTGACTGCTCCTTAAGTGATGTAGATGCTTCATTTTTGTCACTTCCAATTCCAAGTCTATGGTCTGCAACATTTGCCTCTGACAGAAAGCAAAAGAAGATCAAGAAAGCATAAACATGGGCACTCAAATTGACAGTGGCAAAGCCCTTCCCTTAAAAAGGATACACTGTATGTAACCAGCAATGGTGAGAAAAACAATATGGCAACTAAAAATTCAGGTTAACTTTATAAACAAATGAATTAATTTTTTTATTTTATTTTCTGGTTTTGGGTCATTTGCTTTGTACATTTTTTTTTTTTTTCATATCTACAACTATTAATTGTGCCTCTTCCAATTTTAAGGTGTGCTCTATCATCATACTTGTTAAGAAAGCTGATCTGTTAGTCAAGCCTGTTATTTACTTACTGTAGCTGCAACTTCAAAATTACCTCAAGTCTATGTTTCCCAGCACAATTAGAGCCAGTGGTTTAAGTTAGCTCTCTCTCAGTAGTGAAATTCAAAATTCCATACAAATAAAGTAGTGTATGTCAGCTTTTGATGCAATTATGTTTTCAATAAAGTAATGTTTCATTTCATTGATTCCCCAGAAAAAGACCCTTCTCACAATGAAATAAAAAAAGTAAACTTACCATCAACATCTTCCCAAGCCACATCTTCATCATCACTAGACTCATCAGAGGAGCTGCCACTTTCATCCATTTTAACAGCAACACCTGCCTGAATACCCACTAGCTCTAGCTTTAAATTATTTTTCCCAACAGTTTTATTTTTTTTCGGTGAGTTTGTACGCATCTCTGGAGTGGCATCACTGACAAGTTTTACAGGGCTCTTTTGTTTAACGTGGCTTTTCGCTGATGTTAACTCTTTCTTAGTGCTGGCCTGTGACTTTATTCTTTCTTCCTTGATGGCCTTACTGGGTGGCTGTTCAGTCCGTCTACCCCTTTTTCTACTTCCCTTTAGAGAGCTGTCTTTTTTCCCAGCTGCATTCTCTGCTTGCATTTGGGAGGGGTCTATTTTTGGCTTTTTTGAAGGAGATCCACTTGAATCTTGGTGTGAAAGGTTCCTCTTCTTACCACCAGATAAGCAGCCTGCAAGCAAGTAGGTAGGATACTTAGGATACTTACATATACATACCGGTAGGTTGTAGATCTCCCAATTCTGACCTAGTGCAGGAATAGACCTTTTTACCGATACGGTGGCCATATTGAATTAATTCGATTTAAGGAGTATTATAGGATGCCCAGGGGGCTTTTGTTTGTATTTTCAAGTGCTTTTCGGGACGTTTTTTCTTAAAGTTTTCTTAGAATAAGATTGTAATGGGAAAAAAGATCCTTGTGCTGTGTTTGGATGTCCTAATGATTGCCTTTTTCCTGTGAAATATACAGTGAAAGACCATATTTCTAATACTAAACTAGTATTAAATCCAAACATGGCACAAGGATCTTGTTTCCCATTACAATCTTATTCTAAGAAAACTTTAAGAAAAATGTCCCAAAAAGTGCTCGAAAATACAAACGAAATGTGCTCATGCCCCCTGGCCATCCTATAATACTCCTTGAATAGAATTAATTCAATATGGCCACCGTATCGGTAAAAAGGTCTATTGTAACTGCAGGACACAAGACATTATGCATGTGGCAGGTACATGTACATGTTCCAGCTTCGTTTGGACTCACCTCTGATCCGATTATACGTTTTGCCCTTCTACCCTTGTGAAAAGTGCCTAATGTGCAGTGTTAGAGCAAAAGCTTTTTGACCGTTAATCACTGTCACCCACACTCTATGATCTGGTGAAACCTTGAACTACAGTCCTCACATCCACCCCCAAGGGATATCATCGCAGCCTGAGAGGCGCTTCAATGAACATCAAGAGTTATTTACCGTTACACCAGATCGGGAAAAGATCTTGATTAACGATATTGTGTTTTGGACGTAAGCTTACACAACACGGTAAATAGCTTACAAAAATTAAGCTTGCCGTACAAGGAATTGTTTTTTTAACTAAAACCGTATTACATAATCCCCGGTCCATTTGTGGATCGTACAGGCTACTGAGGAGGAACTGGAATAGAACAAAACTTAAGCTAGGATTATTGGAAGTGCTTACGTTTCGTCGATTCCTTTGCGCCATCGTGCTTATTCCCCGTTGATCCCTTCGAAGGAACGCGTGTCGATTTCAAGTCCCGCTTGACTGAGTGCGTCGAGAGTGTTGTTGCCTTAGTCTGCGGCGAAAATCGTGAATTCCGCCTGCTTCCTTGGATAGACTTACTTTTTTCACGACCATCGGGAGCAGGAGAAGTGTTTCTGGTCTTCTCCTGAACAGATCTGGATCTCTTTTTCGCCATATGTCTGAAAAAATTAGTACGCAGGGTACTTGATGCAGCCGACGCACCCTCCGAGATCGTTCAAGATAAGGGATCACATATTCAGTGGCGGGAAAACCGCTGTCCAGGGAATGGAGTTCGTGACGTCCGTGACGCGGATTCCGAGCCTTTGCGTGACAGAGAGAAACAGGAATCCGTTGGAGGTTAACTGGACGACAACTGTAATTTTTATCGATCACAACATCTTGGAACCTCTCATAATTAAAAATTAAAGTTTTAACGTTCGTCCTCTGTTGATATATGACATTATTTTGTTTTTATAGGAACCTTCCAAATTGAATAACTAGAAATTTGAAAATAGACTCCGCCTTTCCCTTTTTCACCATGATCAACATTTTTTTATTATTATTTTCCCTTTCTTTCTTTATGTCTGCTTTTAAACATGAGATAGCATTTTAACAGGAAAATCATTGCCGGCAAAGTTTAAAAGGACAACTGGAGAGCCCCCAGACAATTTCTCTTCTGAAGCGGTGCCAATACTTGAGGGCAAAAAAAAAAAAAATGGAATGCAGATAACTATTATTTC
>JBBMOI010000001.1:2865000-2872500 GCA_038088405.1 Porites divaricata | reverse complement strand
GGAGCCCATAAACCATGGTCAAAAACTGTTTTTATTTAAAGGCAGCAAAATGATTACAGATAATATATTTTACATTTTCAGTTTGAAAAACTTGTGTAGATTAACGAGGAATAAAACACAAACAGCGGTGATAAACATATCAAACTTACGCATTTTAATAACATGACGTTTCGTATGCTACACAACATACATTTTCAAAAGTGGAATAAAGACCGTTACAATTTAATGAAAACTATATATGAAATGTAAATATGGGGTCTGGAAACGAGATTAAGAAACATCTGTTTCTTAACAGTAAAACAATAAAAGCTTCAGCTAATTAGTAAAGTATCAGCTTCTCACTGTCTTTATTCCACTTTTGAAAATGTATGTTGCGTAGCATACGAAACGTCAAGTTATTAAAATGCGTAAGTTTGATACGTTTATCACCGCTGTTTGTGTTTTATTCCCCGTTAAACTACGATGGCCCAAGAACAAAAGCCTTTGTGTAGATTATATACAAGTTGTATGCAAGTATCCCACGTTGCCGTGTCCTCTCTCTTTTCCAAAATAGCAACCATCCAGAATGAAGTCACGTACAGCAGCTGGTTTAATTTCCCAAAATACCTGTGCCTTCTTGCAGAGCTTATATGACTATACACCGCACATTTCTTTAACCTTTTCAAAATCAGTATTTTTTTAAGTATAATACAGCGAAGAAACCAAAAGGCAGCTGCAGAATCCCACCGCCCCCAATTATTCTAGATAATGCATCAGTCAATTGAAACCCCCGCCCCGCGACCCCCGCAGGATAGCGGGAGATACGGGGATTTAACGCGGTCAATGCGGGGATCTTACTCACCTTTAAAAACGCGTTTTTCCCGGGGGAGCGGTGGAAATAATAAGGGTCCACCAGGGTCATAAGAGGGAAATTAACAGGCACGCGTTTTCGGAGGCGGGGACATCAACGGGGATTTAACATGAAGGACCAAAAGAAAGGAGCAGGGAAAAACTTTCCCAAATGATTTTTGTGGATGAAACAGGAGTGAAGCTACTAATATTTGTGTCGTTACTGAATAAACAGTGAACGACAAATTAAGGGCAAATTTGGTCACGTGGTACAATTGCCGTAGCCGTAAACTTGATTCTATCTCTCATTAACATCTTGGGCCGAAGACGGACGAAAGTATTTGCAAATCATCAGCCGGAGACTTTGCCTATGTAATTCAAGGAACAATATAAAGTATTGGCTGGGACAAAAAATGCAGTTACAGAGTATAAAAACGTCGAGGTCCAGTATGTGAAATCAGAAGTTGAAAACTGTCACTGTTACATTTCACTCCCGAAGACGTGAGCGACCACCATGGAAACCTATGAAATCACTCTATTGCACTTTACTGTTAGATATTCTATTTTTAAAAACATAAAACTTAGTAATTCATAGTTGAAAGTTCCGTGCAGTTTTGACAAATTGTAACAAGTTGATAATTTTAAGTGTTTTTTGTCCTTTCAAAAGAACTGTATCCTTTTTTCTTCAGAAACAGTGATATGCAGTGTTCTGATAAAGTGACAGGTACACGGAAATGTAAGTACATGCTCGTATAGTAAGGTATAAACGAGTAACTGTTCAAATAAAGGCCACAACATTTGGACATGCGCATCGTGTTCGATTTGCATCGGCTTCGATTTGCTCTCTCGTGAAGGAAGGTTGCCAGGGGATACCCAGCTGATGCCATTTTCAAAATAACCAGATTTAGTTCCATGGCACTGTTAAAAAACAAGTCACTGTTTCAGGTCTTATTTTAAGGGAGGATTTCCTGACCCTGGTCTTTCCCTTGTGTTCCTCAGACTGATGTACGCACACCATGACCGAATTTGAATGCAGGTCATATAAAAAGGTCCAATTTCACTGCAGTTGGTGAGGAAAGTTTGAAAATATGGTTGAATTTAGAAACAAGTACAGTTGATAGCAAATACTGTAAATCCGAACTGAATCGTGTTTATTATTCATGATCTACTAATGCCCCGCTGTACGGGGCTTTTTAACCCTAAAACTGTTTTGCCCAGAGAAGCAGGGAAATTAGCGGTGTTTTAACACACGACTTATGTTAAATTCCCTGCCAAGTCGGGGGGGTCGGAGACCCAGAGTTTCAATTGACTGATGCATAAGGAACAAGGACGCGCTTACAACGCTATTAAGTCTCGCTTCCTTGGAGATTAGATCGAGAAATGAGGAGGCGATTAATTCTACACGAAGCAGGATTTACTCGCTAAAGGTCAGTTTTACTTCTTACTTTATCGACGTCGATACTTTTTATTTCTTTCTGAATTGATTTAGTACGCCTTTTAGCGACGACCAGAAATACGTCTACGGTGGCAGGCTACATCTCGATTCCAGAGAAATTACATCTTTGCCAGAGATCAAAAAAGTGTCACGTCATTTCAATCATCGCCGAAAATAAATCTCATGCTCATCACAAGACATTTGCATACAATGAAAGTTTACAACACCCGACCATCGCAGTTTTGCTATTTAAGATTTTTGTTTGCTTTTTTTCAACCACTCAATAGTGCTCACTTGTTCCAAAGTAATCAACGCTTTCAAGCGATAGAATTCGTGGACCGACTCGTTCCGGAAAAGCTCTAAACTTAATCTTTCCTAAGCTTTTTCGCAAAACGTGCGTGGCTTCGATCACGCAACGATTCTCAGTCCCAGTTTTAACTGTCTCCGCAAGGAACGCCTGGCACAATGACTCCCCATTTGTGTATAAAATGCGACGAAAAACCCTGGGGGTACTTCCAGAAAAATTGGGTGGGGTGTACGGCACGCTTCCTGAAACCTTTACCCTGTGTCAGACCAAAAACTGTGATTTTCCCTACCCTATGTCAGACCTGAAGCCCTGAAGCCCGACGCGTGACGGGAGCGCGCGAACAGCTGTACGAGCACGTCGTGCACGGTTAGCGTAAACATTAAAAGGGAAATGGTCTTATCGCCAAATAATGCAAAAAGTAGCTTCTTCTAAACAACACACCCAATTCAACACGAGAGTGCACAAACCATACCGTATTTCAGACCAAAACGGTTGAAATTGATACCCTATTTCAGACTAAAACGGGATTGTCAGTTGATATTCAGCGGGTCACATCACTGATATGCTTGCGTGGAGTTCACACATTTTGATAATCTTTATCCTAAACGGCAAAATTGCCCTCGTCTCAGAAACTGAAATGCTAAATTGAACTGCGAATGAAGAATCATTGCTGAGATTTGGTAGGTTTTTCGTTTAGAGCCGCTTCAGTGGTTTCAGCAGTGATAGTTTCTGAGACCAATGTTGTAATTTGACCCTCTAGCTATTTTCACCATCAAGTGTAATGATTCTGTTAGCTTTTCTTTCTTTTTTCCTTGCTTTTCTTTTTTCTTCATTAAGGACCAAATAGCTTCTTTTCAATTAAAGCAAATCGTTGTGTTTTTTAAGTAAGTGTTCCTTGTGTGTATTTATTTCATTGCGTGATTGCGACCGAGTTGGATTATGGAATTACAACCAGTTCAGAGTACCTCATGCAGTTGATAGTTTCAACGTTAAACATGAATTACGATCGAAAAAGTAAAGCAATTCTGGGTCATGCCTGATGCAGACATTTCCAAACGATATTTCTTGGTTTTCCACTTGAAAATCGTGTTTTGAAACTTTTTGCATGAATCGAAGCAAAGGAGTAGTTGCGTCACTGGACAGCATTAACAGCCGGTCGATTCAGACGTTACTGAGTGAGTAATGGCGACTCGAGGTAATCGAATGAAATTCAGGTTAATATTAGTAAGTACCCCAAACGGGACGAAAAACGCGTTGCAGGTTATGAGTCTCGCTGCTTACGCACGCGAGACTAATACTAAAGTGTCTTGTAGTTTCATATCCAGTTCTAGTAACGTAAAACAGGTTTCCTCCAATAGGTGGCTACAAAAATCCTCGTCACAACTTGAAACATATCTATATTTGTAATACCACAATGTATGTCTCGTTTCGTAAGAGGTTTACGAGGCTTGTGACCCTGGTGTTAGAGAGCAGATGTGCATCACAGACAAAATTATGGCAATGAAATTCTTAAGATGATTACGGTGGACCTTACCTTTCCATGTTCAATAAGACCCTTCAGGCGAATGGTTAGGACTACCCCGTTTATAACTAATTCAGCAATTTTGCGAAAAACGTTTGGTTTATAGCGTATTTGTTCCTTGGATTCCCCTTCAAGGCCTTCTGTATCAATGAATTCGTATTCAGTCATTTGCAGTGACGACACAATGATTGTAATGATCGCCCCAGCCACCAGGAATATTGTAGAAACACCAAAGGCTTCCAAAGAGCTCTCAAACGCGTTGTCCAACATTTCAATAGCATCGAAAAGATCAGCAGCCATAAGAACAGATAAATTTCGAACAAGTTCTTTGTGACTCATGGAGCAGAACGAATTATCTGCCGTTATCAACAACAGGATCAATGGAATAGGCTGTGCAAAAGGGAACGTTTATATTATTGCGCATAAGGAAACGCGATACCTTTCCTGTCAATCTTGCCTGAATTCCAAATGCACAGATTATGCTTGGCACTAAAACGATGAGAGTGTAAACCTGCCAAACGCGAAAAAGGTAAGAAAGATCACTTCTTCGCCTAAGATCCCCAAGCACGGCCTCATAAGTATAAAGCCCGATCACCGCCAGTACGAAACCATTCAAAATACAACATACAGCAATTATAACATATTGTTTGTGGATTATGGTCAAGGAACTAACGTAGAGAGAAAAAATGTACAAATTCTGTATCACCAACAGAATAAGAAATAACGTACGCCCACACAATCTTATAGATGAAAGCGCCATTCTTCAATGATGTTTGAAGTAATCACATGATTGAAACGTCAAGCGTGAAATATATATTAAGTAATTTAAACGAAAGATATATTGGCCCGTGGCAGGTAATCCGGATTCCGGAATGCGGTAAAAAGTGTTGCTCGTGAAATTCTGGATCTGGAAAAATTTTCCCTGTGGAATCTGGAATCCTGGGCATTGGAATCCGGAATACTGATCAAGAAATCAGTCTCGCCCAACGATTGATATCCGGATCGATCTCCATTCTTCATAAGATACTCAGCTTCATTCATTGACTGTTCACTAATACATATCCTACTAGACTTCGAGCTATCTTTTTGATACAAAAAAAGATAATTAGGATTATGATGTTTTCTAAGTTTAATGAAGAGTCAAAACTAGATCTATTGAATATTTACGAACTCAATACTTACTTTATCGCTCTAATTATGTTTTCATATTTCAATGGAACATTACCTGCTATTTTTAAAGATTATTTCACAAAGAATGAGCATTTACATAATTACAATACCCGATCAGCTTCTAATATACACATAGATTATCATAGAACAAATTATGGTAAATTCTCAGTGAAATACAGAGGAAAACTTAAGAAATCAGAAATTTTATGGCCTATTTAAAAAGATGATTAAGAAATATATACAGTATCACTTACAGCAAGAATTCCAAAAATTGACAAGCTTGCATCATTCATTAAAATTTGATAGAGTTTATATTGTAATATTAAGTGCCAAACAATGCATTAGTAATTTAATTGATAAGTGAAATTGGCGATCTCTTCTGAAAAGCTCAGCAGAGCTGCTGAGATCTCCTCCTAATGTAAACCTACGAATATCAAATGATAACAATGATGGGCGAATAAATAATTCTTTCCTTTTTCCCTAAATCTCATTAAGTTTATCACGACTATCACGGATTTCAAGACTAGAAAGCATGATCGCGATGATGTTCTTGGCGACGAAGATTGACTCGTCTTTTGCATATTTAAAAACTATCACCAAGCGAATAATCAAGAAGGGTCCATTTACGAAAATTATTTCAACAAAGTTGCGAATTATTGTTGAGATCGTTTCCTTTTTACCTTCCAGTTTAGTTTCTATCATCGGCCAGAAAGACAGTAGAAAACTGAAGCAGGCCACAGTAATCATTGCTATGCCAAATCCTTTAGAGATACGATAGTTGTGCTCTTGTTCGTCCAGTACTATGTCTATCATTTCGACTGCATCTAAGAGATCCACTGCTAATTGGACACACAGCTTGTAAACCACATCTTTGAATTCCTTTGCGTCGTTTGCAGTATTCAGCAGCAATATCAACAGAATTGGTGTTGCGCAGAGTGTTGCTTTCAGAATAACTGGACCAAGTGTTTTCGTGTTATGATTTGCGGTTGCGTTGCAGAAACAGAGAGTTGCATTGGCGGAATTGGAACTTAGACCGGCCGTTGTAACCCCAAAAACAATGCTTACACTAGGAATCAAGCCGAACACAACATACAAGCCCCATACAAGAAATGACGAGCGTAGGTCTGCCTCGAATCTAGAAGGTTTGGGCAACAAAAGGCAGACCCACACAATCACAGCTGATCCGTACAAAGGAATTGCTATACCGTACCAGCTCGAATCGCCTTTGTATTTTGCGGGATAAGAGGCAAGCAAAAAGCACTGACTTACTATCAAGGCGAAGAATATAAACCGCCCAAGTGACACCAATGGTTTGTCTTTGATTGTGGCCCACAAAAGGCCTATAAATTCAGAAGCCATTGCAGAATACAACTTATTAAACGCCAGCATGGACAGCAATGGAAAGAAAATGCCTGATGCGCATGATTCTAGAAAAAGACAACCGATAAGCTATCTTTCCGAGAAACGATATTATGTAACGTCACTAAATAAAGGAGAGGGTTAATTTTCAGACAATCATTGTCAATCTAGCTCTCGCAGCTAACCATTCCACTGTGATTCACAAAAAGTGTTGCCAAAAAAAGGAAAATATTAGATTTTAGAAAGCATCACAGCAAAATATGCATATGAAGTAACATTCCAAGAATAGTAATTCCATTGTCTAATTCTGATTACTAGCTTTTCTTTTCTCGGAAAGATGCGTAACACTCCTTTCTAAGAAGAGTCGTCACGGTCACAAATTGCTTTGATTGCATTGGCAAAATAATCATGGCTTCATTTCTTGTTTGCCTGGGACGATTCGCCTTTTTATTTTAATGGGTATACAATCTGCTTCACTTGCTTCATATCCAGCCATGCATACAAAGGTAATGATGACTATTACGCATTAATGCTTCTATACCTTATCCCTCTTGGACTGTGGTTTTTTATCATGTGCAAAGATGACAACCTTCAATGGCTATTTGTTGTGTGGTTGTTCTACACAATTGTCTTTGTGATCTTTATTGGAGTCATTTGTGGAGGGGATGACCCACTTGAGAACAAACTGAAAAAGGAGGAATCTTTTGGTCCAAATGTCTTGAAGATGACCCTATGCCTGTCTCCCGTTCTACTGTTGCTCCTTTTGAGCACAGGTACTGACTTGCCGTCTTACCGAGAGCTGACTTGGATGCTGTCTCTTCGAATTGCCTTGGATCTGTTCGATGCAGTGGAAATGTTGGAAGTAATTCTTGAAGAAAA